>CAXAMN010028406.1:373446-423252 GCA_963970005.1 Durusdinium trenchii | reverse complement strand
GAAACATGCTGGCGTAAACGCGGCGTGTCGCTGGTGAGCGGGATGATCGGCGGCATGTGATAGGATTGCTGCTAGTGTGCGGGCAGACCGCGTGGCGAATTATGTCCGTGATGTCGCAGTGCCATGCGGATTTGCGCGGCCTGGGTGGAAAGTGCGTTTGCGTGGCGCCGTGCCACTGGGGAGCGCGAAACACGCTGGCTTGCTACTAGTGTGCGGGCAGTGGCAGACCGTGTGGCGAATTACGTCCGTGCTGGTCGCAGTGCCATGCGGATTTGCGCGGCCTTGGCGGGGAGTGTGTTTGCGTGGCGCCGTGTCACTGGGGAGCGCGAAACAGGCTGGCGTAAACGCGGCGTGTCGCTGGTGAGCGGGATGATTTGTGGTATCAGGAGTGTCCCAAAAGCGTGCCCCGCAAGAGCTTCCTACAAGAGTGACCCACAAGAGTGTCCCACAAGAAGTGTCCCAGATAGAGTGTCCCACAAGAGTAGCTTGACACGCTCACATCTGTAGATCTACCTCTCCACCTCCACACATCTGCACATCTATATCGCACCTGCGCATCCACACTGTCCCTCCTTCACATCCGCCCTCTCTTTCTCTCTTTCTGCTTCTAGTGTGCTCTGTACATTTACATCGTCACACGCTCACATCCGCAGACGTACCACTCTACCTCCACACACCCACACATCTGCGCATCTATATCGCATCTGTACATCCACACTGTCACTCCTTCACATCCGCCCTCTCTTTCTTTCTTTCTTTCTTTCTACATGTCCTTTCTCTGACCTGCGTAGATTTACATCTTGACACGCTCACATCTGCAGATCTACCTCTCCACCTCCACACATATGCACATGTATATCGCACCTGCGCATCCACGTAGTCACTCCTTCACATCCGCCCTCTCCTTCTCTCTTTCTACACATCTTTTCTCTTCATATTTTAAATTGCACCCAGAGGTCATGGCTCTTGGACAAGTCGATTTGAACTATCGGCTTACTCGGAATTGCTGGAAAAGCACCTGTCTCGCACGTTCGAGGGGTTCGTTCACGGTGTTCTGTGGAGCAAAACACTCGTTTGAGCCTGGAGCTGCGTCGAGCGATGACGTCACCGTTGTGGTTGGAGCCTTACTTGGAGTCAGTGCTGCAAGGCAAGATTTCCATATTTGCTCTCAGGTCGCCCTTACGTCCATTTCGTGGAAACTTCAGTGTGAAATGTACGTTCTTCAGTTCTATTCGAGCCTCTTCAGCGTTGTACTTGCACCACTAAGGTTGACGTTGCGCTGCCGTTGCGTCGACGCATCTACGTCTACACCCCCTCACCACTGTACATTTACATCTTCACACGCTCACATCCGCAGATCTACCTCTCCACCTCACCACACCCACACATCTGCGCATCTATATCACCTCTGTACATCCACACTATCACTCCTTCACATCTGTCCTGTCTTTCTTTCTTTATATCTTTTCTCTCGCCTCTGTACATTTACATCTTCGCACGCTCACATCCACAGATCTACCTCTCCCCCTCCATACATCTACACATCTATATCGCACCTGCGCATCCACACTGTCACTCCTTCACGTCCAGCCTCTCTTTCTCTCTTTCTATATATCTTTTCAACAGTGCTGGACAATGACAATCACATGTTTCGCTCTCGGGCCAACCGTCGTCTAGTTCTGTTTTTCTAACACTTTCCAATTTCACATTGCATTCAGCCTCTTCCCGCCCCTTCCCTGCTACAGAGCAAGGGGCTCAGTTCTGCAAGCAATGAGCGAATGGGCTCTTGCTAGTGCTTAGTACCAGTAGCATATGAAGGGGTAGTGATGTGCGAGAGCAACGCACGCACAGGAGCACTCTTGTATCTGATAATACATACTCATCGTCGGTTTCATATGATTGTCATCAGTTTCACAACATTGTCATCCCGAGAAAAACAAAAAGGGCCGTCGTTTAGATGTGTTTTTTTGGAACGCCAAAAAACCCGCAGCGCAACGGTTTTCGTTTTTTTTTTCAGTGCCGGATTCTGCTTTGCTTCAGGCCATGGCCTGCCGCATCCTTGGAGCACTTAGTGTACTTTGGATTACTTTTGCCAAAGAGCAGGAGCTTTGAAATGGTCAATGTTTGCTCTTACTGGCTCATACTTTTCTTCATTTTCTGTTCCTTGATCAGTATTGGTTGGGTTGGCCAGCGACCTCCGCCCTCATTGTTTGTCGAGTTTGTGTTGGCCCGTATTTGCTTGCGCAAGGCTTCAAGTCAAGTGCCCATTGTGAGTGTTTCGGGTACCCGACCATATGCATCCTGGTCGCAAACAAGAGCAAACAAAACTTACTCATGTAAGCTCGCGACATGCAACTAAAACTGAAACTGAGACACTAAGACTAAGACTACAAAAAAACATCATTGAATCATGTCCTCAGCCTTCATGTTTTCAAATTCCTACTTGTCAAAGAGCGATGCCTAGGCTGTGATGAACGGTTTGATTTGTATCAATATTCTCGAAACTCCAACGAAGAGCCTACTTCGAAGTTTGCTTCAATGTGCTTTATTCACGTCGCTTCGCGACGGTAACCGCCCGCACCGCATGGGAGGGCTCAAAGACTGCAGTCAGGCTCCAGAAACGGGTTTGGGCCATGTTTACGACGTTGAAGTCCCTATCTCGAGGAAGCATGCTTGAGATAGTGACTTCTGGGGCTATGTTCGACCATATGGAAGCTATGCTCGTGAGAAAATGTTACCGTTCCTGGACCTGATCTCTGCTTATCTCTGTGGAACCAAATATCCGGACATTCAAGTCTCTATCTCGCGGACACGTCCTTTAGATAGTGACTTCTAAAGCTATGTTAGGCAATATGGAAGCTACGTTCGGTCACGTTGGGGGGGGGCTTTATTCCAGTGCCTTTTGAGCCCTCGTTGGGCTATGTTTACGACGTTCAAGTCCCTATCTCGCAGACACGTCCTTTAGATAGTGACTTCTAGGGCTATGTTAGACAATCTCTTTACTTTATTCCAGTCCCTTTTGAGCCCTTGTTGGGCCATGTTTTGCGTTCAAGTCCCTATCTCGCAGACACGTCCGTTAGATAGTGACTTCTAGGGCTATGTTAGGCAATATGGAAGCTATGTTGAGCCACGTTAGGGGAGCCTGTTCAGCCAAATGTCCGGCCTCAGTCCAATTACACTTTACCGCTCAGATGATTCAAATCATGCAAAGGAAGAAAATGGCATTTCTTGCATCACGAGGGGCTTCAAAATAGCACGAATTCATCTTCCAGCATTTTAAGCCGGTTCCAAAAGCGTGAAAAAACACAGGATTCTAGAGCGAAAATGCCCCCCCCCCTAGCTAAAGCTATTGGCTTGCACATGCTAGCTTACGTATAGCGCGTGCCCTGAAAAAACGCCTCGGCACCTTCGGTGCGGGCGGATTTTTCAGCATGCCTCCCCCTCCACTCTTCAGGAGATTGCCTGTGCTGATGGAAAGGACTGCTGCGACAGTTCGGAGTTAGAATCAGTCAACTTGTGATCGAGCGAGGATTGCTCGCACTCCCATAGACGCTTGCAGCAGGCCAGAAACTGCTCTGGTCGATAATCAGCAGCGCAGTGTGTGCTGCCCCAATAACACACCAAAAAAAAACATTCATATGTATATAAGATGTAGTGAATAGAGCTCCAGCTCGGAATAATCACGGCCCCTGACAAATGCCAAACGAAAGAATGGATGCTGTGCGGTAGCCCAAATTTGTCCCTGACCGAGAGGAAGCAAACGAAGCGCCCACCTGGCACACCCGGATAACACCCTTCCCTACAAGACAGACACTGCCATTGCCTTTGAAGTTCTTGCTTTCAAAATGCCTGCACCAATCAAACAGTGGCCAATTCATCTCAGAAACTCTAGGGCTAATGCTTGTGTTGGACATGTGTATGCTATATATACATATATACACACATATGAGCTAAGCTCGAAATTAGTGACAGTGACGAACAGTCAGTGAGTGTCATGGAATTACAACATGTAGGGTTTGCGCTCAAAAAACAATAGAGTAGCGCATTCACCAAAAAGTAATAGTTCACTCACCAAATCCGGATGATCTACTCCACAACACATTCTGACTGTCGCTTATACTGTGTATATATATACAAAAACATACTATAAACACATACTTAGAGAGAGAGAGAGAGGCCAAATCAGACTACGATTTCAGTTTGCTTCCTACAACGAAGTGCGTTTCTATGAATAGCCAACTAGTGTGCACCTCCGTTTGCCATACCAGTCTGATCCCTGGTTCCGGATTGGCTTCGACGACATGCAATGTTATGCTCCTGGAGGCACAGACCGTCGCTGTTTGCTTGCTACTGGCAGCTCCCCAGAGCCTTTGCAGTTTCATTGCAACAATGTAGGTATGGACATCCGAACTGCGGAAACACATTTGGACTGCCGAGCGGAAGCTGAAAAGGCGCCGGGATTGGTCAAATCTTAGTTCTGGATGATTGAGGTGTACTGCAGTGAGGTCAGAGTACTCTGACATGCAAATACATAAATGACTTTGTTCTCCTCGTCCCTGGCCAGGTGGGCTGGGAGTTTTATCAGTACAATGCATCGGGGCTGCACTTCTCGACATTGAAGATCTGCTTAATATTGGGCTCAACCATCGGCCTGGATGATCTCAGATGTGAACACATCAATCTTCTAACCACAACTTCTGGAGCGTGTCGTTTGCCCTTTGCCTTTGATTGCTGATTGAAACAGGCAAACACAAAGGAGTGCTGTCTCACGGACAATTGCGACAAGAACTTGATGGTGGAAGCGCCGCTTTTCTGTCATTTTGGGTCCAACTACTAGCACTTGTGTTAAGTCGTCTGGTCTTGTAGAAAGTCGTCTGGATGCTGCGTTTCCATTGGGGTTAGATGCAAGATGGCAATATAACTGAAAGAGCATTAGGTCAACAACATTGTTTGGATGCTGCGTTTCCATTGGGGTTAGATGCAAGATGGCAATATAACTGGAAGAGCATTAGGTCAACAACATTGTTTGGATGCTGCGTTTCCATTGGGGTTAGATGCAAGATGGCAATATAACTGGAAGAGCATTAGGTCTGCCGTCTGAAGACTGAACCAACTGAAACCTCAATATCGCAGGATAACCTGCCTTCTACAAGTACCTTGTTTTGTTCAAGCAATCTTGAACAAGGATCCTTGCTAAGGAGCGGCTGGCAAAGCTGGGGAAAAGATCCTTTACTGCAGTTGGAACAAAGCACTAGGTCGAATTATCAAGCCATTGCTCTCCTTGACGCCTTTGCGTTGGATGAATCTGTGTGTTCCTTTGCATTTTCTAAGAATTGGTGCGTAAGATGCGATGAATCCATCTGGGTGCCGAGCCTCAACCGCATATCATACAAGTCGAGCAACACTCAGACCAACACATCGTGTTGCTTCTACTAGGGGCTCCTGGCATCGCTACTAGGAGCAAGGACGCTACTAGTAACAAAGGGCATCGCTACTAGGAGCATCGTGTTGCTTGCCTTGGTGACCTCGATTTCGGTTGCAACTCGCCATCGCTTTGCTCTCTTTCAACCTTGAACGATGCGTTGGGTGTCCATTTTCTTCGTGTCTTGTGGTTGGTGTATGATTCGGCTGTGCATTCTTCAACAATTATTCCAGTACATATATAATGAGTTGCAATTTTTGTTACATGCGGGATTCCTCAGTAAACCACAAATCTGGTAGATGATGCAGGATGTGGGTGCCAGTTGTTGGGATGTTGATGGGGCACAAGAGCCAAAGTCATGATCGGCAAGCATGGCTTGTACGGCTGGTTTTCAAACAGCAGGCTACCCGGTAGCCTGACTGGGTTTGTACATCAATTTCTTAGGCTTTGTCAAACTTTCCTTGCATCCTTTTTGCAACCCGATTCAGGAAACGCAAGCTGAAAAGCTGCTGCGAGGCCGGACACCTGTGGAGAAAACATGTGTGCTTTTCGTCATTTATGTATGTCCAGTAGCATGTCAATACTAGAAAAAGAATTGCCTAGGAAAGTGGAAAGTCAGTCCCGTTTTTTGTCAACTGGCCTCATTTTATGGTAATTCTGGGTTTCATAAAACTCAAGAGAACTTGTGGTTGAATCCTAAACAGGCACGCTGCTGGCAACATTACTGGTGGACACCGTGGGGAGCCACTGTCGATTGTGGAGGAGGCACGTTGCTGGAGCATTTCAACTCTTTTGTTGCTAGTGAGTGCAACCAGCTGCTTGTCCCTGACAGGCAATCTGACAATCACGGCAGCTCAAGCTGCAGAGCAAGCCAAAGAGGCCTAGGAAGAGGCAGGTAGGTGAAGCAAAATCCTTCTGAATATATACATGTCTCTTTGCTCGTTTTGAGTTGACCAAAACGTTCTTTGCGTGCCACTGACCAGTGATCGTAATTTGTGTACTGATGACTGCCGCACATTGGCTGCTCTGTGAAGCATAGCTCGGCAACAGGCCCTGGAATTCTTACAGTTGACGCTTGCACAGAGATGCCCAAAAAGACTGCGCTGGGCAATTACGCAACATGTACACACTGCAATCTCTTTGACTTATATAAATCACATGGTGTAAGCACTCGGAGTCTGCCAAGTGTAGTGGGAAGACACAAAGTCTTGCTTGATGCGAAGATGCCATCAGAGCTTGAAGATTTCTGTCTCGCGAATTAAAGGGGACAGGCTAAAGTGGGTTCCCATGAACGAGACACATTAGAGGTATAGCATAGATGTGATTCGGATATCCAGGGGTTTGGCAGCCCACTGGAAAGGATGTCGCTGTTTGTCACCGATTTGTTAATGAATCCACCTATCAACGTGCCCTTAGGCCCTTAGGGCATTTTTAGAGGGTCGTGTTGTGGGTCATGGTATAGTGTTGATGCACTAGTAGTGTTTGTATGTATTTCGATGTGAGACAAAACTTTCACGACGGTGTCTTGCTGGTGTTCCCACTTGTGAGGGCTTGGCGACAGGCCAAGCCATAATTTTTTCAATATCAAGAAGGTAGGGATTGAGTGAACTTCAGAAGATCTCAAGAGTATATATATATATATGTTATGATAGAATATCCAGGGCAGTCAAGCACATGAGCATTCAACCACGCATTTCCGCAATTTGCCGCTATCGGCTGGAGACCCCATTTTGGAGGAAAGATAGAGCGGCTGGCCGTAGCGCGCCACGCTCCGACTGCCCCACGACACCACTACGAGCACCACGACGACATCCCAGAGCAGGAGCAAGAATTCGAAGTGGGCAGGCATTTGGCTTGTGGAGCTGATCATCTTGGCCGGACTGGCCGGTGGTGCTGGGGCAGCAGCGATCCAGGAGGTGAACTACTACCAGCCCAATCGCTGGGTGGCCGTGAGGACTACCTGGCTCGCATCAGGTGGGTCAAGGGAGAGAAGGCCACTCGTGCCTCGGTCATACTTCAGAAAAGGGTTGGAGGTAAGGTTTCGGCTGACCTCAACGAGATCCTAGTGGTTGTTCCCTCAAAGTGGAGGTTCATCTCAAAAGTAGAAACCCTGCGGGACGAAACACCACCAGAGAAGATCTGTGAGCTGGGTTCGAAACTGGCACTTCTGGGAGAGCTTGGTCTATAGCGGATTGGAGTTCAAGCCAGAAGGAGAAGCACACGATCCCCTTTGCACGACAAAGCCGTACCCCAAGGTCAAGAACCTCAGGTCAATGGCTGAAGAAAGCCTTCGTCTGGTGGCCACGGCTCTGGAGAGGCTGACAGTGAATCAAGCAGCCCAAGGTTAGGCGCGTCATCTCAAAGCTCCTGATGTGTTCAAACCTGATGGCAGAGACAATGAGCTCAAGTCATGGGGAGATTGGAAGTTCTCGTTCATGAACTACATCAAAGCATTGATCCCACGATGGCCAACGACATGGACCTGGTCGAGAGAGACTTGGAGGCCAACTATGACATGGATGACATGACAGATGAAACCAAGAGCCGGGCAGTTCGACTCTACAGCTTGCTGACGTCCTACCTCAGACAGAGGCCATTGAAGCTGATTCGGCATGTGGAAAAGGAGAATGGGTTCAAGGCATGGCAAATCCTATTGCGGGAGATGCAACCAGCGACCCGTGCAAGGGCATTGGCTCTGCTGAGTCAGTTGTCCCGGATTCAATTTGCTGAAGGCAAAACAGTGTCAGAACAACTACCTCAGTTTGAGGCACTCATCAACGAGTATGAGAGGATATCTGGCCATGGATACAGTGATGATGCTAAGGTGGCAGCGGTGCTATTGGCTTGTCCGATGCAAATCAGACAGCGCTTGCATCTCTGGATCACGGACACCACGACCTATGAGCAGCTCAAGGACCGAATCATACAGCTTGAGGCCGTGACGACAAAATGGGACAGCGCAAACTCTCTCATGCTGCCAACACGGGCTTCCACAGATGAGGCTACACCAATGGAGGTCGACTATGTGGGCAAGGCATGGGAGAAAGGTGGCAAGAAAGGAGGCAAGCTGAAGGGCAAAGATGCCAAAGAGAAGATGAAAGGAAAGGACAAAGGCAAGTCCAAAGATGGAAAAGGTTCTTGGAAAAGCTATGAGAAAGGCAAGTCCACCTGGGACAAGGGACCTGGGAAGAAAGGCAAGATGGCTGACAAAGGCTCCAAGGGCGGCAAGGCCACAGGAGCTTGTCATCTATGTGGCAAAGTTGGACATTTCGCCAAAGATTGTTGGACACGAGTCAATCAGGTCGAAGAGCAGAGCAATCCAGGTGGAGCTAGTTCGTCATCGACTGGAGCAGGTCCATCAACAGTGCAGAGCTCAGCAGCCAATGTGAAGATGGTGAGGATTGAGACTCCACCAGGAACACCTTCGATGGAAGTCTTCGATTTGACAACACCCAGAGGCAGCGGTGACAATTTCCCATGGCGAGTTGGCATGATTCGCTGTGAACAGGATGAAGACTGTGAGACTGCGGATGAGGAGTACATGGAATGTCATGAGCCCAGAGTTGATGTTCCAGCTGGAGTCAGCATAGTGGCCATGGACTTGCAGGACGACGATGAGCTCTACGTCAACATGGTCAAGGTTGAGGAAGCGAGTGCTGACACTTGCTTGGTGACCCTGGACACGGGTGCAGACGTGTCAGTGCTGCCAAGGGCCTATGCTTCAGTGGGTCAATGGCAACAAGGCTCTAGTGAGTTGAAGGATAGATGCGCAAGGCAAAAGAATTGCTCATGATGGAGTCACCAGAGTCCGCATTCGCATAGAAGACAAGAGAGGAAAACCTTTTGAGCTAGTGGAAGAGTTTGTCCTGGGCAATGTGCAACACCCTATCCTATGCGCAGGCAAACTGCTGAGACGTGGCTGGAGTCTGCAAAGATCAGATGATGGGCTAGAACTTCGACATGATGAGAAAGGGATTGAAGTTCCAGTGAACACAGAAAGAAACTCTCTGCAGCTTGAAGCCAGAACCTGTGTGGTGAGCGAGGCTACATTGACATCGAGCCCTACTACCACGAGCATGACAGCAAGAGTGATGGCCTTGACAGGCTATTTGAGCAAGTGTGTGCAGGACTTGGAGTTAGCTCCCGGCTGACACAGATTGCCAAACGAAGTGGTGGTCTACAGTGATCCAGTCGCTGTCAGATTGGCAGACCCCAAGGACAACATTGAGAAGGCCTACAAGTCAAGAATGACACTTGTGAAGGAGAAGAATGGCCAATGGACGCAGTTGGAGAAGGAGGATGACATCACCGAGACAAAGCCGCACACCTTCAGAAAGATTGGCTTGAATGATGAACCACATCGCACTCTGAGCTTCTTCGCCCCTACGAGATTTCGAGACCATTGGGAGCCAGACTCAGAAGTTCCAATTTCTCCTTTTCCTGAGCCTGAGGATGCAACCAAGGCAACAGCATGGTCTGATGATGATGGTGAAGAGATTGAAGAGATGGAGCAGCAGGTAGAGCACCACGACATCGAGAAGAGGGTGATTGCTCAGCGCCCACATGAAGTCGAGCTTGATGAAACGCTCTTCTCAGAAAAGACTTCAGTGAAAGACCTGCAGATTGCATGCAAAGAGCGAAACTTGGCACACACTGAAAGCAAGAAACGATTTCTTGAAAGGCTGACTGCATTCAAGATCAACCTGGAGACTCAGATGCAGCTGTCAATTGCAAACCGCATCTACAAGGAGCAGGAAAGACTTCCAGTTACCATTGGACAACCGAAGTTGCCGAGCTTAGCAGATCAGGAACGACACTTCATCGCCCACATGCCCTACGCTGGATGGCGCCAGGCTTGCGTGGCAAGCCGTGCGAAAGAGGATAAGCGCCCAGCACGAGAGGAGCAGGAGGACCAGGGCAAGAATGTCATTCAAATGGACTTCTGCTACACGTATACTGGTGAAGATCAACGAGGTGATGAACCATCCATGGGAAAAGTCCAAGAGAGACAAGACCAGTATGGGACAGTCCTGATCTTGACGAGCTCTGAGACAAAAGCAGTGCACGCAGTGCCAGTGCCTTCCAAGGGCACTGCAAGCCTCAAGACGGTCACGGAGGAGGTCACTCGCTTCGCACTGGAGAACTCTGCCTATGACCAGTACATCTTCCAGGCTGACCCCGAGAGAGCGACTCGTCAGATTTTGAGGTCTGTCCAACAGGTCCGAAGCATCATGGGATTGAAGACAGAGATCCGCATGACTGGCACTGGACAACACCAATCCA
Source organism: Durusdinium trenchii (assembly GCA_963970005.1). Taxonomy (NCBI): domain Eukaryota; class Dinophyceae; order Suessiales; family Symbiodiniaceae; genus Durusdinium; species Durusdinium trenchii. Next base: position 412,547 of record CAXAMN010028406.1, on the reverse strand, counting down.
ATGGACAGGTTGAGAGAGCAGTCCAAACAGTGAGGCGGCTAGCAAATTGTCTCAGGACATTTGCTGAGGATCGTGCAAGGTTGAGAATCCTTGGATCATTCCACCTCTATCCATGGAGCTTCAGGTATGCTGCTTTCCTGATCAACCGCTTCCGTGTCTTGGAGAAGTGCAACAAGACGAGCTTTGAACTGGCGACAGGGCATGGATACCATGGGAAGTTGGCGTTGTTTGGAGAGAGCGTCCTGTTCAAGAAGATTGTCAAGTTCAAAGGAAACAACATCTTTGAACGTGGAGCTTGGGCAGGAAAACATCCATGGAATGATACACACGTGATCCTGACGCCAGAAGGGGCATTCGAATCCAGGACGATCAGGTGATTGGCAGTTGGGGAGAACTTCATCGCGACTGACATTGTGATCTCCAAGGGGCTTCCATGGAGCTACTCTCCTCAAGACATTTTGATGCGGCATGCTGGACAGATTCAGCGCACACGACAGCCTACGCTTGAGGCAGAAGCAGAAGAGAGTGAAATGAAGGAGATTGCCACAGAGGTTGCAGCTGGGATGGTTGGACCGACGCCGGGACTGAAGACACCAGTTCCAAACACACCTGGCATGGTGGCGCCCAAGACACCAAATGTTGGCTCTATGGCACCTGCGACTCCCGGACCAACATCACCGTCTGGTGAGACAGGATCTATGGCTTTGAAGAGACCTTTGGAGACAGCAGAAGAAAGTGAGCCCAAGAGATTGGATGACACATCTTCTCCGCGCAAGACGCATGAGAAAAGAGAGCCAGAGGTTGATGTGGAGGAGTTGGAGAGTGAGCAACGAGAGCGCGGACATGATGAACCAATGAGGACACTGGAGGCGTCACCACGAGGTTCACCCAGCTCTCGCTTGTATCCACCCACGTATGCTGGTGTCAACGCAGTGAACGTGGAGATTCATGGAGATGAGGAAATTGATTTGGAGTTGATACCAAATGAGGTGGAAGAGGACTTCTTTGCATATGGTGGAGAAGAAGACGAAGATCCTCCTGAAGTGACTGAAGAGCGCCTAGCTGAGTTGGACGCCCAAGCACGAGAGAAGGAAATTCAGCGGATGATTGAGATGCCCGCCATGATCGAGAGTGACGAGGAGGAAGTGACTAGAAGTGAGGGCTGCATCATTTCGACCAAAGAGGTGTACACTTGCGTGGAAACATCGCCTCGAGATGGGAGGATGGTTTCGTCGTGCGACATTGGTGGCACGGCAGTTCAGAAACTCCATAGACCTCGAACAAACGTTCGCTCCCACGTCGATGATGCTGGTACCCAAACTTTTGACTCACTTGATTGTGAACGTCTTTCCGACATCAAAGATGCATTTTTGATGGCACCACAACCGACTGATGAGGTGGCCTTTGTGAGAGTGAATGACCGCATCTTTCGACTCCTACGATGCTTGCCAGGCCAACGCACAGCGGCATCACAGTGGTTCCAACTGTTTGCCAGGACATGCTTGCAGTTTGGCATGGTGCAGGACATGATGCAACCCACGCTGATGATGTTGGCAAAAGAACTGTATGTTACGGTGCATGTGGATGACGTGTTCATGGTTGGCACTGAGGAAAAGTTGCTGGAGTTTGTCGCCTACTTGAAGAAGGAGATGGACTGGAATGTCGAGGAAAAGGGACCATTCCAAGCTGGCGACAAGTTCCACTACTTGAAGAGGCAGTTTGATTGGTGGAGGAAGAGCTGCACCATCAGGTGTGACCACAAGCAGTATGACAGCTTGGAGAAAGACGTGACCAACCTCCATGCACGATTCTACAGGAAGACTCCCATGAGCAATGACTTCGGCAAGAAAGATGAATCCCCGGAGTTGGATGGGAGTGACATCACGAAGTTCAGGAGCATTGTGGGGAAGTTGATGTACATCTCAGGTGAACGGCCAGATGCTCAACACGCAATTCAGTGTCTTGCCAGGCACATGGCAAAGCCGACCCAGATGGCCATGAAGAACGCAGAACATGTGGTGTCCTACTTGTTTGGCGCGGCTGGCTATGGAGTGATGATGGATTCGAGAAAGAGAGGCCAGTCAGTGATGGACGTGAGAGAAGAGGAAGAGGCCATTGAGCATTCACAACATCTGCTTGAGGTGATCACAGACGCCGACTATGCAGGCAACAAGAATGATCGAAAGTCAACAAGTTCATTTCAGATCTTCATGGACGGCAACCTGATCGAATCTAAGGTTCGTGCTCAGAAATCCATTGCATTGTCATCTGGAGAATCAGAGTTTGTGGCTATGGTGGCTGGAAGCTCTGAAGGACTACTTGTACGTCACCTTTGGAACAAGATGACAGGCGTGCAGTGCACGATGAAGGTGCGCTCAGACAGTTCTGCGGCACGGAGGCAAGGGATTGGCCGTGTCCGAAATTTGGACTCATCCCTGCTATGGATCCAACAGAAGGAGAAGGAAAAGGTGCTGACGGTAGCTCCTATCCCAACAGACTTGAACTGCGCCGACATTGGGACCAAGAACTTGGCAAAGAAAAGGTTGCTGGGGTTGCTCTTCATGCTGAAGATGGTGAATATGGTCAATGACCGTGTGGGTGAAGAAGAGTTTGAAGACCTGGAACGCAACTACCCGGTCAAGAGCAGCCAGAGGCAGATCGGGAACAAGAAGGCGCTTCGTGTCTGCTTGCTACTCCTCTTGGCGAACTTGGAGAAGGCCTCAGGAGCGACCATGGAGTCCTACACAGAGGATAGCCATTTTGGCTGGTCATGGACGGTCTTTTGTGTATGCGCATTCTTTGGGGTCTTGAGCATTTTTGCTTGGCTTCGGGACTTCATTTTTGTGTTTGTGAAGGGTGGCATCACCCACTTGCTTGACTTCAAGAAGGTCACGATCCAGAATGATGAGAGCACAGTCCGAGTGGTCCTGGAGAAGAAGGTGGACATGCAGGCAGAACATGTGAAGCAAGGCATGTACATAGAAGAACTTGAAGAGAAGATCAGCATGCTCAAAGAGCAGGCTGAAGAGCATTTCCAAATGTTTCAACTTGAAACCAGACATGCCCAGAAACTCATGAGGCAGATGGCGAATTTGAAGAAAGCGCCTACAGGCCAGGTGATCCATTTTGCACCTGGATGCCCGCACTACGCGAAGGCAAGCGCGATTGAACTTTGCAAGAAGTGCATGGTTGAGGGGGGGCGTGATAGAATATCCAGGGCAGTCAAGCACATGAGAATTCAACCACGCATTTCCGCAATTTGCCGCTATCGGCTGGAGACCCCATTTTGGAGGAAAGATAGAGCGCCCATATAGTTATATATACAAAGTGACAAGGCATTGAAAGGAACCAGACGGGACTTGACATGCGCTAGTTGAGGAACAACCTAATAGCGATAGTCTCCAACCCAAGAGCGAAAAGTTCAAGTTCAAATCCTTGATTGTCCCATCCAGACTTTGGCAGGCCTATGGTGCAGTGACTACTGGCGCGATGCCAGTGACTGCGGGCGCGATACCAGTGACTGCTGGCACGATACGACCGACGGTGCCTTTGGAGCTGGCTGAGCCCGGGGTGTTATCTAGCGAGCTGTGTAGGTGTCATGTGTGCTCAAAACAGGTGTGAAACTCATTACAATTACAAACAGAGATAAGAATGATAAGAAACGAAGGACATGCGCGACGGAGGGAAAACGGATGAAAAACAGCGAGGAATCAAGATTGATTTAGAGGGGTAATGCGTGGGCTGTATGCCTCAATGCATTTCCATGGCCAGGCAGTGCAAACTGCAGCAATGGTCCAGGAGCCAAACACTCAGGCGGTGTAAAGCTGTTTGGCTATTTGTTTATGAAGATAGCCTGATTTCCGATGTGCAATACCCATTCATTCCTCATTCAATGTTCGTGGCACACGCAGGCACTCCAGAAAGGTTCCTGTAGCGAACTATCAAGTATCCCCAGCATCCAACATTCCTTCAGTCTGGACTTCCCTTTTCGGCAGCAGGCTCACCCAAGCATATGTATATATAATATTGAGAGTGGTACGCTGTGGAGGCCCCATCTTTAACGATGTTTTTGGACATCTTTAGTATATTCATATGCTGTTGAATCTTTGGTGCGCAAGGCCGGAAGCTAAGTATCGCTTCAGTTGAGCCTCTCGATCAAGTGCGGTCACTAGCCTACTACTTTCTGAATAGGATCTTTCAGAAACATGAGCCTATATAGACTGTCACGCAGCCAATGGTTGCACTTGCAGAGTCCATGGAGATTACAGGAGTAGAGTGCTTTGTTACTGAATCCTGTTCACACACCACGCCAAGGCACCCTCCAAGGGCACCCTCCAAGGCATTCCTACTCCAGAACTTGCTTTGCAGTCGCCTTCAGGGTGTTTGCGCGTTGAATTTCATTGGACCATCACCAACTCTTTGCTGAACAGGTCATGGGCCGGAGGAGCGCCTTGAAGATGCTGGAACAGTTTGAAGCTGAGCAGGCGGGAGGCTCAGGCCGTGTGGTGGGCTTCCGACTTACAACTTGTTGTGCAGCAAGCCTGAGAGATGGAACTTGCAAAGACCATTGTGTCTGCTTATTACAGGCCAGATGAAACGGGACCAGTTGGCGTCAGATTGCTGCACCGGGCGACCCGTGAACAATTATACAACCTTGGTTGCAAAGCTGGTCGGGTTCTTTTCAGGCAGGGCTAGAAAGTACCGTGTAAGAACTATGTAGCCAACGCAATGTTTTGAACCAAGTCTCAAGCCTCTGGGCTACAGTCTAGGCACGCAATCGTCATGGCTGCACTTTGCAAAGTTGACGCTACATGGCTACATAAACGATTGAATTTTGGGGAGGCACTCCACTCTCCAATACCAAAGACCAGCAACATGTACGCGCTTATTCCTTTTGACTAAAACGGCTTCAATATAGATCTCTTGCCCTGGTGAAGGTGAGCTTGCTGAATGCCTGGCAAGAGTTCTTGCGTGCTTTGGCCGAAACCCAAACACACCAGCTTTTGCTTCCTATTCTCAGGGTTGCAGTGATGGCTACCAACATGCCCAGCCCTTGTCCAAAGATAACTGATGAAATGCGAGTCTTGCAGCCAAGACAGATATTGACAGACGCAAATCTGGATAGGTGGGGGCTTTGGCAAGATGCCTTTCCAAGGTTGCAAGCCTTCCAGCCTATCAAACGCACAGGGTTTTGACAGGTCAGTTCGTGGTCTTTTGACAAAGGGCAAGCAAGGGAGTGAAGCAAAGGAGCGCACCGTGGTTGAAGTGAAAGACATGTTTTGGGAAAGATTTTGCGCAAGCTTGTATTTTGGTATTATATCCCGCATCTCAAAGGAAAGCTCCAAAGCTGAGTCAGAGCCTGCGGCGGCGTCATAGAATGCAGGGAAGCCTACGCTCAAAATTATGAATGCCACGGGCGTCAGGTGGATATGTGGGGTCTGCGCACATGTGAAAGACGATGGATTGTCATCGGCGTCACAGCGCTTGCTAGGCACAACCCTGAAGACTATCATCCGTGTGACGCCAGAGGACATTAAGTCCAACCTCAGAACCCTCAAGGATGCAGCCTTCCAAAACTACTGCCAAAGGATAGTGCCCTGCCAGCAGCTCTTTGCAGATGTGAGCGGTGCCTTTGAAGCAGCCAGAGCAGCTGTGGTCGCAGCGTTCTTTGATATGCGTACCAGGAGCTGAACAAGTAAAGTCGTGTTCAGCAACTACTGTGCGTTCAGCAACTGCGGTTCAGCGTGCGGTTCAGCAACTCCCTGCGTTCAGCAACTGCGGGTCAGAAACTGCGGTTCAGCAACTGGTTTTGTCGGTTTCAGGAACGGGTTTTGTCGGTTTCAGAAATTGGTTCAGCAACTGTGTTCGTCGGTTTCAGCAATGGGTTTTGTCGGTTTCAGCAACTGTCCTTGTCGGTTTTTGTAATGGATATTGAGGGCGGGGGGGAGGGCGGGGCCGGGGATAATGACGTCCGTTGCGCATGCTACGCAGACATAGCTGTTGGTTCCCAGTTTCCGAAACCTACGCTCCCGGCGGTTGCCGAAGCCCACCTCCCCAGTTTCCAAAACCCACATTCCCAGTTGCCCAGCCACAGTTTCCGAACATAATTGGCGAGTTGCCGAAACCCGCCTTTCCAGTTTCTGAAACCCACGTTTACTGTAAGTTTCTGAGCCAGGAACCACAGTTTCCGAAACCCACGCTTTAGTTTCCGAAACCAACCTTTTAGTTTCCAAACACCACGCTGGCCGCCGAACTGTGATCAAGATACGGTACTATCATTTTCCAAGACTAGCCATCTCAGCCTCAAAGCCAAACAGCGTACTTTTCAAAAAATGGATGTCATTGAGCAGTGCGGATGGGAGGTGATACGTGACCTACATCTATTAGGTCCCGTTGGGCTCTAATTAAGGTGTCCTTTCGCGCCGGACGCGCAGACGTACTGAATGGATTTGGCTGCCACGGTCTTAACTGGGTCCGCTGTCATTCTGTGCAATGGCTGCAAGGGCTAGCTTTCAGCCTTCTGGGGGGCGCCGAAAAAATTAGCTTGTGATGACTTTCTAAAATTGTAGGAGTTGTTCCCCAAACAGTTCACTGTTAGGGGTTCTCAATTCTTCATTTGTCTCCCAGGTCTGTCACTGCTGGTGTCCGCCCTTTTCCATTGGCCGCGCAGCGCTTCTATTCATTTGTCTCCCAGGTCTGTCATTGCTGGTGTCCGCCCTATTCTGTTGTCCATGTAGCATTTCTATTCATTTGTTTCCAAGATGCAGGTGTCCACCCTCTCCGTTGGCCATGCAGCATTTCTATACATTTGTCTCCCAGGTCTGTCGCTGCTGGTGTCTGCCCTTTTCCGTTGGCCCAGGTTTGTCACTGCTGGTGTCCGCCCTTTTCTGCTGGCGATGCAAAATTTCTATTCATTCTGCAAACAGTTTACTGTTAGGTGTTGTCAATTCTTTCGATGCGTACGCCCTTCCGTCGCTGCTCGTGTCCGCCCTTTTCTGCTGGCTATGCAGCATTTCAATTCATTTGTCTCGCGTGTGATTTGTTTACTTTTGTTTCCCAGGTGTTCGGTGCTTCCCCAAACATTTGTACTTCCCCAAACAGGTTACTGTTAGGGGTTCTCAAGGCTTTCTGAGAGTGTCCGCCTTGCTGCGGGACAGCGTGTCCGCCTTCTCCCTTCTGTCTCCCTTTGTCTCCGGGTCTTGTCCCTTCTTGTTGGTCACTGTGTCCGCCTTGTTTCCCTTCTGTTTCCTATTGTCTGTGTTTGTGGAACGAGCGAAAAGTTGGGATTGCGTGCGCGCACTCGGACTCGATCGACGTGGTTGCATGTGTGTTCGCTGTCGCGTGTAACTTTCGCAATGACCGTCTGCGTCAGCGAGAGGGCGTTGCGCTCTCTGCTAAGGTCCGTGTCCGGCGCGTTCGCAGGTGCCTCCTCGCGATACGCTGCCAAGGTGGCGCCGTCCAGTGCTTGTGACGTCTTGGACACGCACATGTTGGAACAGAACGAGAGGAGGCCGTCCTTCCTTCTTGTTGGTCACTGTGTCCGTCTTGTCTCCCTTCTGTCTCCTTTGTCTCCTTTCTTGTCTCCCTTCTTGTTGGTCATTGTGTCCGTCTTGTCTGCCGTCTTTTACTTTTGTCTCGCTTCTGTTTCCTTTTGTCTCCCTTCTTGTCTCCCTCCTCCTTGTTGATCATTGTGTCCGTCTTGTCTCCCTTCTGTTGTCTTTTGCTTCCCTTTTTGTCTCCCTTCTTGTTGGTCATTGTGTCCGCTTCGTCCCTTCTGTCTCCCTTTGTCTCCGGTCTTGTCTCCCTTCTTGTCCGCCTTGTCTCCCTTCTATTTCCTTTTGTTTCCCTTCTTGTTTCCCTTTTTGTTGGTCATTGTGTCGGTCTTGTTTTCCCTTCTGTTTCGTTTTGTCCCTTCTTGTTGTTGAACATCAACAAATGCTTCGTTGTTGTCCTACCTGTTTGGGGTCTACAGTGGTGTACTGTAATTTTTCCCGAATGCGTAGCGAAGGGTTCTCGTTTAACTCTGGGGGTCTGGGGGTAGAGCCTTGTTCGCGACCCGTTGTTTCTATGTTCGCAACCGTTCGCAACCGTTCGCAGCCGCTAAGGCGCTGCCATTGGGGGAAGCTTTTGGAGAGGGTTTCGGATGAAAACGTGACGTGTCAGATTCGTGTGAAATAGCGAGGGACATGTAAGATGTTGAAGTGTGGAGGATGATTTCACTGCGCAGGCGCAGCGTTTTGTGAGATCTGCAGTTTTCTGCGCAGTTCCATTGGGATTAGCGTGTGGAGAGTCGTGTTTTTTGGGGGTGTTGGATGTGGCCGCGCCATTGCGTTTCAGGGTGTGGCATCGAAGCTCTGTTTTCGTGACAAGTCTCAGCTGAAATGGCGATTTTGGTGGATGGGGGTGTGCTCAGAACGGGTCGAAATCATTCCAAACGTGTGGTGCGGTGTAAATTTTGTTGAAGCTCACATGACATGATATTGTCGCTTTTCGTGGCAGACGCAGTACTTTGCGCGGGTTTTGAGGTATGGAAGTGCGATTTTCGTGGCAGGCGCAGGGAGTCGTGAGGTTGCGAGGTGTGACGGAGGCGACATTTCGTGGCAGGAGCAGTACTTTGCGCGCGTCAGACGTGTGGACGCGGAAAGATTCGTGGCAGGCGCAGGGAATTGAGGTTGTGAGTTGTGGTAGAGGTGAATGTCACTGTGACATTGGGATTGGCGTGTGAGCGGGTGTCGTTTGGAGGGGCTGGAATCGCGAAACTGCTTGGCAGGGCTGCGTGATGTGTGTTTCCGCTTGACTTTTGGAGGAAGTCTCGTACGAAACGCTCGTTTTGCAGACTTTGACATGTGAGTTTTGAGGAAGTCTCGTACGAAACGCTCGTTTTGGAGACTTGACGTGTGACTTTTGGAGTGTCCTACAAGAGTGTCCTACAGGAGTATCCCACAAGAGTTCCCTACAAGAGTGTCCCACAAGAGTGTCCCACAAGAGTGTGCCACAAGACTGTCCCACAAGAGTGTCCCACAAGAGTGTCCCGCAACAATGTCCCACAAGAGTGTCTGGCGAGAGTGTCCCTTAAGAGTGTCCTACAAGAGCATCCCACAAGAGTTTCCTACAAGAGTGTTCCACAAGAGTGTCCCACAAGAGTGTCCCACAAGAGTGTCCTACAAGAGTGTCCCACAAGAGTGTCCTACAAGAGTGTCCCACAAGAGTGTCCCATAAGAGTGTCCCACAAGAGTGTCCTACAAGAGTGTCCCACAAGAGTGTCCTACAAGAGTGTCCTACAAGAGTGTCCCACAAGAGTGTCCCACAACACTCCTGCAAGAGTGACCCACAAGAGTGTCCTACAAGAGTGTCTCACAAGAGTGTCCCACAAGAATGTCCGACAAGAGTGTCCCATAAGAGTGACCCACGAGAGTGTCCTATAGGAGTGTCCCACAAGAAGTGTCCTACAAGAGTGTCGTTTGAGAGTGTCCTGCAAGAGTGTCCCACAAGAGAGTGTCCATAAGAGTGACCTGCAAGAGTGTCTTTTGAGAGTGTCCCACAAGAGTGTCCTACAAAAGTGCCCCGTAAGAGTGACTCACAAGAGTGTCCTACAAGAGTGTCCCACAAGTCGTACAAGAGTGTCCCAAAACAGTGCTCCGCAAGAGCTTCCTACAAGAGTGACCCACAAGAGTGTCCTACAAGAGTGTCCCACAAGAGTGTCCTACAAGAGTGTCCCACAAGAGTGTCCCACAAGGGTGTCCTGGAAGAGTGCTCCACAAGAGCGTCCTACAAGAGTGACCCACAAGAGTTTCCTACAAGAGTGTCCCACAAGAGTGTCCCACAAGAGTGTCCTACAAGAGTGTCTCACAAGAGTGTCCCACAAGAATGTCCGACAAGAGTGTTGCATAAGAGTGACCCGCGAGAGTGTCCTATAGGAGTGTCCCACAAATGTCCTACAAGAGTGTCGTGTAAGAGTGTCCTGCAAGAGTGTCCCACAAGAGAGTGTCCCATAAGAGTGACCTGCAAGAGTGTCTTTTGAGAGTGTCCCACAAGAGTGTCCTACAAAAGTGCCCCGTAAGAGTGACTCACAAGAGTGTCCTACAAGAGTGTCCCACAAGTCGTACAAGAGTGTCCCAAAACAGTGCTCCGCAAGAGCTTCCCACAAGAGTGACCTACAAGAGTGTCCTACAAGAGTGTCCCACAAGAGTGTCCTACAAGAGTGTCCCACAAGAGTGTCCCACAAGAGTGTCCTGCAAGAGTGCTCCACAAGAGTGTCCTACAAGAGTGACCCACAAGAGTTTCCTACAAGAGTGTCCCACAAGAGTGTCCCACAAGAGTGTCCCAGAAGAGTGTCCCACAAGAGTGTCCTACAAGAGTGTCATTTGGGCATTGGAACGTGTTTGCATTCGGGCTCGTGGGTTCCATCTGGTTTTTTGCTTCCCCCCAAGATCAATGGAAACCAGCTCCAAGGCTTAGAGGCCCATATTTCGCATCCCTTTACATTGAGCTGTGGGATCTGAAGCTTTCAAACCTATTTTGAGGCACTGTCCTGCTGGCTATCCCTCATGGCATAGAATCAAGTAAGAAGTGTTAGATCAAATGACTTGCTGTAACCAATATACATTTTCTGTCGAGCTGATATTCATTGACCTTTTCAAAACACCGTAAAAATGGGGCCTCCACAACGTACCTTTTTGAATATACTCTGTGCTGAAGGTTTTGTATGGACCCCTATTCCCTCCACCTCTCCACCGCCATGCGGCTAGGAGTCAGAAAAGGCCCGACATTCTCCTAGATGCGAGCAGATAAAGTCGAGCACTGTTTGACCCTGCGCACAGCGTACCAGCGAACATTGTCAACAGACCTTGGGTTCTCACGATTCTTATTTGTGTCCACCCTTTCTTCTGACTGAAGTTGAAGAGTCTCGTCTTGGTATCTACATTGCAACGGCCAGCTGAGCACTGTAGAGTGCTGTAAGGGTCAGTTCCGCGAAAATGCTGCAGTCATACCTGTTCTACAAAACATTTAACAGTGGCAAATATGCAGATGGACAAACAAGCACGCAAACAAACAAACCAAACCAAGGCAAGGTTAGCCTTGGCTCGGATGAGTTTCGCTTAGTTTTTGTTTGTTCGTTCTTTTTTCTTGGAATCCTTTGCTGCATTTTTGTTTCTTGTGACTTCGTCACTTCGTGTTTTTGGTCGGCTTTGATTCGTTCTCCATTCCAATTATTGAACATTTGTATTGAATCGTGCAAACGAATCGAGGAGGCTGTGATTTTTGCCTTGCCTCGTGCCTTTGTGTTTATCGTGGACCACACTTTCAGACATGTCTTACAGCCGCTTTTGCGTTTAGAGTGTAGGGTGTGCAAAGATTAAGCTTTTCATTTCGACTTGAACCATGTTGTTCATCCAAACCTCACAGTGAACTTATCGAAAAGGGAACCAATCCGCGAAGTGACTGTCATGGTCCCCAGCAGGTGGTCCTTTTTGGAGAGGCTCGAAACCAAACAGGAGGAGACCCAGGCAGACAAAGTCTGTTTATTGGTTGCGCAGTGGAGGTTCTGGGAGCTAGTGGCCTATAGCGGGCAAAGCTTTCCAGACCAGGGCAAAGAAGGAGGAGCAGATTGGAGCACGAGGAGCTACTATCCAAAGCCCCGGAGGATTGAGGCAATGGCTGAAGAAAGCTTGCGGCTCATTTCAACCGCCTTGGAGAGGCTTCAGGTGACACAGAGTGCACAGGCCTGGTCCCGGCATTTGAAAGCGCCGGACGTGTTCAAGCCTGAGTCACGTGATCTTGAACTCAAAGATTGCTCAATGCAGACTATGCCCTCGACGACATGTCAGAAGAGATGCAAGGCATGGCGGTCAGGTTGTACAGCTTGCTCACATCCTATACGAGGCAGAGGCCGCTAAAATTGGTCTGCCACGTGAAGCAGGAGAACGGGGTTGTGGCATGGCAAGTTTTGCTCAAAGAAATGCAACCCGCAACACCGGTCAGGAGTCTAGCCCTACTGTCCCGTGTGCAGTTCGCAGAAGGCAAGACGCTCAGCGAGCAACTTCCTCAGTACGAGGCTATCGTGGCCGAGTATGAGAGAATCTCAGGACGAGAATACAGTGAAGACGCCAAAGTGGATTCCATACTTCAAGCTTGCCCCAACTACATGAAGCAGCATTTGCAGCTCTGGGTTGATGATTCAACGACCTATGAGTCTTTGAAGAACAAGATACACCACCTTGAGGCTTTGACTACAAGGTGGGAGGCATCGAACAGCTTGGCCCTTCCCACAAGAGCCAGTGGAGACGACCCTATGCCGATGGAGGTCGACTACGTGGGCAAGGAGAAGGGCAAGAAAGGTGGAAAGAAAGGAAAGGATGCGAAAGGGAAGAGCAAGAGCAAGGATAAAGGAAAGGGCAAGCCAGAAGGTAAAGGAAGCTGGAAAGGACAAGAGAAAGGAAAGACCATGTGGGAGAAGGGTCCATGGAGAAAGCCAGAAAAGGGAAAGAGCGAGAAAGGAGGAAAAGGCGCAGCAAGAGCGGTGTATGCCACGTTTGTGGCAAGCCAGGTCATTATGCCAAAGAATGTTGGAAGAGAGTTCAACAGATTGAGGAACATCCAAATCCAGGTGGAGCAGCGAGTTCATCAACAGGACAAGCCGGTGGTGGAGCTGCATCACAGACCACATCAGTGAAGATGGTTCGCATTGCAACGCCGCCTGATGCTCCACGCACTGAGGTCTTTGACCTAACTACGCCACGGACTGCTGCAGACTGTGAATGGCATCCATGGAGAGTACAAATGGTGAGACTGGCTGATGACTTTGAGGAATCAGAGCAGCTGGTTGAGCACGAGGCCGAGGTGATGGAGAAAGAGGTGTTCTATGATTGCCTAGAACACTCAGTCTGGGCACCCGAGGAAGTCCCCATCATTGCACTGGACTTGCAACCGATTGAGGCTGAGGAGATCGCCTTCCACATGATCCAAATGGTCAGTGTGGGAGATTTAGACGAGGAAGCATGCTTTGTGACGCTCGACAGTGGAGCGGACGTGTCAGTGTTGCCAGTCAACTATGGCAATGTGGGAGAATGGAGGCCAGGTGCAGAGGAGCTGAAGATGGTAGATGCTCAGGGGACAAGGATAGCGCACCAAGGCTTGACACGAGCTAAGGTGAGAGTGAAAGATGTGAATGGCAAGGAGGTCGAGATCATTGAAGAGTTCGTTCTTGGGAACGTGCAACACCCCATCATGTGCGCTGGCAGACTGCTTCGAAAAGGATGGAGCATCCAGTCAAAGGAGGATGGTTTGCAGCTCTGTCATGCTGATCGGGACATTACCATTCCCGTCAGCAATGAGCGACACTCTTTGCAGTTCGAGGCAAGGATTTATGGAGTGGAGCAGAGAAGCAGCCAGGAGACAGTAGAGAAAAGGGTGATGGTGCTTCGAGGCTATCTCAGCCGCTACGTGGAGGAGTTGGAGTTTGTCCCTGGTTGGCATAGGTTGGAAGAGAAAAGTGCATTTTTCAAGCAGATTCCGAGAGAGCAACTCGCCAAATCCTGAGGTCTGTTCAGCAAGTGAGGAAGGTGATGGGACTACAGACCGAAATTCGTCTCACAGGAGCAGGACAACACGCTTCAAATGGATTGGTGGAAAGAGCTGTCCAGACAGTGAGGAGGCTTGCAAATTGCTTGAGGTCATTTGCAGAGGAACGAGCGCGGCTATCCATCTTGATCAATCGATATCGTGTGCTGGAAGGCGTTGGGCGAACAAGTTATGAGCTAGCCACAGGGCATGAGTACAGAGGAAAGCTCGTGCTTTTCGGTGAGGTGGTCATGTATAAAAGGATGATCAAGCACAAAGGGTCAAAGGTGTTTGAGCAGGGCATTTGGTGTGGCAAGCACTCTTTCAATGATTGCCACATTGTATTGACTCCAGAAGGAGCATGTGAAGCAAGAACAATCCGCAGATTGGCTCCAGAACAAGCCTTTGATGGCCCAGCTCTCATCACCTGCAGAGGACTACCATGGGCATACTCACCACAAGGAATTCTCATGAAGCACGGAGGCCAAGCTCAAAAGTATCGACAGCCAACACTGGAAGCAGAGATTCAGCCGGAAGAGCTTGACGACATTGCCCAAACAGTGGCTGCAGGATTGGTGACACCAGCACCAGGTCTACATGTTGGTCAAGGTCAACAAGGGACTGGAGTCGCAGCACCAACGACACCGGCATTACCAAATCCATCAACGAAGAGACAACAGGAGGAGATTGAAGGCGAGAGGCTTCTGAAGAGGCAGGACACCACCGAGTCACCAAGGAAGTCAGCAGAGAAGAGAGAAGCTGAGGAAGCAGAAGAAGAGGCAGAGAAGAGGAAAAAGATGGAGGAGAGCAGTGAAGGAAAGCTTGGAGATGCTGAAGTGCACGTGGACGAGCAGAAGGATGCAGTGGGATCAACAAGACCAGCTGAGCATGAAGCTGAGGGCACGCCTAGCGGAAAGATTGCAAGGCTGTATCCGCCTCACTATGCAGGCATCCAAAGTGTCGAAGTTCATGGTGACGAAGAGCTGGGATTGGAGCACATTCCAGAAGAGATGAATGAAGAAATGCAGTACAGTTATGGAGGTGAAGAAGATGGTGACCCACCAGAAGTCACGCAAGAAGAGTTGGACACCTTGGACAAAGAAGCAACCAGAGTTGAGATCGAAAGAATGCTGAAGATTCCTCCGGCCATGGAGGAGTCAACAAGTGAGGAAGTGAAGGCATGTTCAGGGTACACTATTTCAACAAGGCTGGTGTACACATGGAAGCACAGATTGGAGCAGGGAGGATGGTTTCGTCGAGCGAGATTAGTCGCAAGACAGTTCAAAGGAAGTGTTGATGCCGAGCAGACATTTGCTCCTACATCGCTCATGATCATACCAAAGATGATGATTCACGTGCTTCTGAACGTGTGCGCAGGGTTTGTGGCCATGACCCTAGACATCAAAGACGCCTTCCTCATGGCTGACCAACCAGTTGAAGAGAAGGCATTTATCAAGATTGGCGAGAAGGTGTTCCGACTTTTGAGGTGCCTCCCAGGACAGAGAACAGCTGCATCACAATGGTTTCAATTGTTCTCACAAGCATTCAAGGAGTTCAAACTGGAGCAAGACATGATGCAGCCTACGTTGTTCCTGAGACAAGGAAACATGTACCTGACGGTGCGTGTGGATGATGTCTTCATGGTGGGAACGCCTCAGATCCTTCAGGAATTTGTGATGTTCTTGAAGAACGTGAAGAAGTGGAAAGTAGAGGCGAAGGGGCCGTTCACTGCAGGAGAAAAGTTCCTGTATCTCAAGAGGCAGTTCAAGATTACAGAAGATCACTGCGACATCAGATGTGACAGAAAGCAGTATTATGGGCTTGAGAAGGAACTGGATTTATTCTGCAGAGCATATCGGAAGACGCCCCTTGACCAGAACTTCACAAGGAAGGATGATTCACCACTCCTGGAGGCAGATGAGGTGACAAAGTTCAGGAGCATTGTTGGAAGACTGATGTATATGGCAAGCGAGAGGCCAGATGTTTGGCAAAGAAAATGTCAGCGCCTACAAAACAGGCTCTGAAGAACGCATGGCACCTATGTTCATACCTCCAAGGAACCATAGACTATGGTGTGAGATTGTCCAGGAGGGAGAAAGGAAGATCAGTACTGGACACCAGAGAAGATGAAGATATCAACAGCGGTCCTGCACATCTGGTGGAAGTCCTGACAGATGCAGATTACGCAGGAAACAGAGATGACAGAAAGAGCGCCACATCGTTCCAAGTGTACATTGACGGGAACCTCATCGAGAGCAGAGTCAGAACACAGAAAGCCATCGCATTATCCTCAGGAGAAAGTGAATTTGTAGCGGTGGTGGCAGGGTGCTCGGATGGCATGCTGATCAAGCATTTGCTCAACAAGATGACAGGAGGAAATTGCCTGATGAAGGTCAGAACAGACAGTTCAGCTGCCAGATCCATGGTACAACGTCAAGGCACCGGACGTGTGAGGCATCTGGACGCATCGCTGCTATGGGTTCAGCAGAAGGAGAGCGAGAGAGCTTTCAACATAGCAGCAATTCCGTCAGAGTTGAACAGTGCAGATATTGGCACGAAAAGCTTGACAAGGAAGAAACTGCTAGGTCTACTCTACATGATGAAGTTTGTGGACGCGGTCGGTGATAGAGTTGGCACTGAGGAGTACAAGGACCTCGAATTGTAAGGGCTCCGCCCGGGTGCCGCCGACCGCTTTTCATCTCGAGGGTTTGGCGGTTGAACCTTGACAACTTCCTGGGATTCAACAGCGAGACTTGGATGGGCTTCACACCAATGCTGGCATTCAACCAGCTGCCGAGAAGAGGGCAAGGCTGCGGTGAGGCTCTGGGGAGCGTTTGAAGCCGAGCCAAAATGCCTAACGTTGCCTTCGGAAGCCCATAAGAAGAGAGGAGGCAGGCTTCGGACAGGCCACAGAGAGGCCGCAAGAGGCCTGCCGGCTGCCGAGAGGCTTTTGAAGCCGGTCCAAAATGCCTAACGTCGCTTTCGGAAGCCCATAAGAAGAGAAGAGGCAGGCCTGCCAGCTGCCGAGAAGAGGGCAAGGCTGCGGTGAGGCTCTGGGGAGCGTTTGAAGCCGAGCCAAAATGCCTAACGTTGCCTTCGGAAGCCCATAAGAAGAGAAGAGGCAGGCCTGCCAGCTGCCGAGAAGAGGGCAAGGCTGCGGTGAGGCTCTGGGGAGCGTTTGAAGCCGAGCCAAAATGCCTAACGTTGCCTTCGGAAGCCCATAAGAAGAGAGGAGGCAGGCTTCGGAAAGGCGACAGAGAGGCGGCAAGAGGCCTGCCGGCTGCCGAGAGGCTTTTGAAGCGGGTCCAAAATGCCTAACGTTGCCTTCGGAAGCCCATAAGAAGAGAGGAGGCAGGCTTCGGACAGGCCACAGAGAGGCCGCAACAGGCCGGCCAGCTGGTGAGGCCTCGGACAGGCCTTTGGAAGTGCTTGGAAGGGCTCTGCTAGGCTTGGCCAACTGCTGCATCCTGCGCCTTTGGAAGTGCTTGAAGGGTTCTGCTAGGCTTGTCCAACTGCTTCACCCTGCGGTGTCCCAGGCGCCTCCCCGCCTAGGCTTTGGCTATAGGCCGGGGTCGGCGGATACCAGTACCAAATCAAGAAAGGAACCATGAAGATGATGAAATCAAAAGACATCCGCATCGGCCTACTGTTACTGATGGCAAGCATGAATTCAGTGGCTGGAAGTCGAGTTGAAGCTGAAGAAAAGACCAGCACCGAGTACGGATGGTGGGCACTAGTCTTCTGTGCCGTGATTGGGGCCTTGAGCACATTGAAGTGGCTTCGGATCTTCATGATTGAAGGTCTCTACGGCGTACTGGGCCGGATGATCAAAGATGAGGCCTCAGCGACGCAAGAGACCATGAGCCAGAAATGTGATCAACAAACTCAAGCTACTGAGTGGATCGATTCCTACATCTGGCAACAGTATGAGGAGGAAAAGGAAGAAATGGAAGAAGAGATGCACAACATGCAAGCTGCATTGCTGGAAGCAGAAGAAATGATAGGTCATTTGCAAGAAGACGTCAGCGAGACGACAACCTCACCATGTTTCTGAAAAGTCAGCAGCAGCAAATCAAGTTGGAGAAGAAGATGTGCAATCTTCGCAAAGCACCAAGTGGGAGTGTCATCCATTTCGATGGCAGGTGCACCCATTGGCAAAAGGCCAAAAGCGCTACATTTTGTAGCATATGTCAAGATGAAGGGGCCGTGTTTGAATTTGAAGAGTTTACACATGATCCACAATAGGCCAATCATCTTGACATGAACCGCCGCACATAGGCCCGAGTTTGAAAAGCGTTTCGCGCTACTTTGCAAGCAACATATTTGGCTGGTGATAGAATGAGACCATATTCGGTCTTTTTGTCACTTCCTGCTTGCGGATCGATCTTATGCACCTGGCAGGTTCAGATTGAAGAGCAGATCGTAGAAGCCGGGCTCCAAGCAACACGACGAAGCGTTCTGCAGAGTCTGACGTGCAATCATGCCCTTTGGTAGTTTCGATGTCCTAAAAGACTGAAACCTTCAACGCCAAACAAGCTGGAACAAGGCAGCAAAACTTCTGCAACCCGACAGAACCGAACCTGCACTTGGACCGTTTCCATTTTGTAAAATGATTCTGGAAAAGTGAGAAGAGCTTGGCTGAACTTTTCCCTGGACTTTTTGGCTCAGAACACTCACAAGTCTCGCGGGGAAACCCTCCATCGATATGATTCCCTTAGAGCCGCAACCCTTAGAATCCCTTGGAACTCCGGAAACTGCTTGGGAGAGACAGAACAGCCCTAAGCTTTCAGCTATCGGGAAGAGAAGATTTGGTTGAAGTATGTATAAATACTGTGTATATATATATGTATTCTTTTTTTGACAGCAAACCCTGTCTGCTTCGGTCTGCTGACTGTAGCCCTAGCTGCAGCGATCACTTGGAACCCTTCCTGCGACCCTGAGCTTTTCCATATCTATATATATGTATATATAGACAGAATATACTGCACTGTGAACTGTGAACCTCAATTTGATTGCACAGTGCAAAACGAAATCGAGCATTGGGGAGCGGGCGCCCTCATCGGTAGTCCACAGAGTCCGGGCCGAAGTCATCCGCCCAACCGCCCTCTGCCTTGATCTGGAAGTTTTGGAGGTTTTTTGTGCGTGTCTTCAGGAAGCGGAGCCTCCAAAGATCTCCAAAGGTCTCGCAAGTCGCTGTTGCACCTGAGACGTGCGAGCCAGGTCTCAAGACATCCTGCAGTCCGCTCCGGATTCGATGTTGATCCGAGCAACAGCCGTGTGGGCTTTGGACTAATTAATGCCCTCCAAAAGCCCTTGCCACAACCAGGCACTGCAATTGCCCGGAAGTGCTCAAGCAATGGCAGGACAAAAACCCTCCAAATCGAAGGCATATGTTCCTGCGCTTCTGTAGGTCCGTACCAGAGCGAATAGGGAACGGTAAAGCTTCATCATTCCCCATGCCACAGCTTGCTATCAGCCGCAGAAAGCGCGCGCGCCAAGTACCCAAGCTGTATTGTGCAATGCGCCAACACCAAAGAGCGAAAGAGTGGGACTCTTCTCCTCAAGGACAACTTTCTGTCACTGTTGTGGAAGATGCAATTCCTGTAGCGATGATACCCGTTTTAATTGTGTTATGCGACCACGACACGAATCTCAAATCACATCTCTTGTCTTTTTGCGGAATGCGACCACTCTTGATCGGTTTGTCGAGACGAATCTCTCCCTCTCTCTCTCTCTTTGCCTCTCTGTCTCTCTGTCTCTCTGTCTTTCTTTCTTTCTTTCTTTCCTTCCTTCCTTCCTTCCTTCCTTCTTTCTTTCTTTCTTTTTCCTGCATGCCGCCAATCCCGGCCTCCAGCTCTGAAACCATCTTCCGACACCTTGCCTTCTCTGATTTGAATCATCTCGACGGCTTGTGTTTGCCAGTTGTAAAAAGAAATCCTCTTGTCCTGATCAAGCTGTTGTCCATGCGAAGAAAACATGTGTATTCAGGTAAAAGAAAACACACGCAAGACCTGAGACCATTCCACTTCTTTGAGGGGTCAAAGTCTTAAAGGTGCCGACGATCCTATACCAAGAGAAAGTGGTCGAGGCTTGAAGCTCTGCTTGGGTGTCAATGGGTCGGTTATTCTTTCGACTTTTGCGGGTCATCTGCCAAAATGCGGATCATGAATGCACACAATTGCCAAGCCATTTCGAGTCGAAACAAGGGACATTCCGTGCAGGTGCCCAAGGTGCAAGAGACCATCCTATTGAAGCAGGTACCACGAGTGGAGGCCGGACTTATTTTCGAAAGGACAGCAGAAAACACAAAAGAATAACAATGCTCATAAGAAGGCTTTGTACATGCTAGTGCCCATGACTACGAGGAAGTTTTCTTGTTCAATGGACAAAACCTCTGGCTGACGGGCCTTGCGCATTTGCAAGTGACGTTGACTGATGGGGATTTCTACACTCCGAGCTCTTGCGTTGCTCAAGACGGGAAGCGCTAAAAGAGTTGTTAGCTATTAGCCATTGGCTTTGACATGCTTCTGGAATTTCTTACAGTCGACGAATTCGTGTATACAGTGCACATATATTTGTATTATTTGTGTTTGATATTTTGGCTATAAGTCTTGAGGAATTATTGTGATCACAATTTTGGATTTAAAGATTAAAGATTGGATACAGATGATTTTGGTGTAAGCTCTTTGGGGGTTGCAGGCTAGCAACTGTCAAGACAAACATGGTGTAGTCGAGAGATGGCAAGAACCTTTTTAATCTTGTGCTGTCGTTGCACATGTCCCGCTGGGTGCTGGCAGTGGTTTTGACTGCAGTGCCATGTTGGAGGCCAAGGGCATTTGTGCGGATGGTTGGGTGAACATGTATTTTTCTAGCTGTGCAATGCGTTTTTCCTAAGGCTCCATGCACCCAACGGTGTAAGAGCAAAAGGTCCTCCCGCATTGCACTTAAGTTATGCACAAAGAATGACGTGCGCACGAAGATCTAGAGCTCACAAAGACATGGAAATCATTGGGCTTGAGGGACACTTGTCACGAAAGCTAGCATGCTAGCTGAGTTCTTCTTTGCTTTAGCAATGTTGTGGTGGGAGGGGCTGCGTGCCTTAAAGATTGATATATCAAGCTAACCCCCCCCCCCCCCGCGGTTCAACTCCCAGCTGCGCCGTGTAGGGGGTTGGTTGAACGTGGTTGGTTGGGTGTAAACGGTGGCTTGGTGTGAAGGGTGCTGCTGCTGCCGCCGCTCTGCTGCTGTTTGCTGCTGCCGCTGGTTGCCGCTTTTGTAGCTGCTGCTTTGCTACTTGTTGCGGCTGACGACGCCGCGGCTACTGCTGCTTGCTGCTTGCTGCTGCTGCTTGCTGCTTGCTGCCGGTGGTGCTTGCTGCCGGTGGTGCTGCTGCTGCTGCGGCTTGATGCTGCGCTGCTGCTGCGTGGTGCTGCTGGCTGGCTGCTGGTTGGTGGTTGCTGCTGGCTGCTGGCTGCAGGCGGCTGCTGCTGCTGCTGCTGCTGCTGCTGGCTGCTGCTTGCTGCATAGGACTTGTACTTCACCGTTACAAGTTGTTTACCCCTATTTCTAACCTAATGCATGCATAAGCGGGTGGTAAATTTACCCCCCAGGCTTGCTATAACCATACACCGGCTATTTCCTCAAGACACTCTATTCTTGATACCTTTTACCAGTGCTTATCCTACACTACGGACGCCCTAGTGTATGCACAGTCCTTGTGATGCTTACCCCTCGTTCCGGCTCAAGGCATACATAAGCGGGTGGTAAATTTACCCCCCAGATTTGCCATAACCATAAGCCGGCTATTTCCTCAAGACACTCTACTCCTTATACCTTTTATCAGTGCTTATCCTACACTACGGACGCCCTAGTGTATGCACAGTCCTTGTGATGCCAGAAATGCCTACCCCTCTTTCCAGCACAAGGCATACATAAGCGGGGGGTAAATTTACCCCCCAGATTTGCAATAACCATACACCGGCTATTTCCTCAAGACACTCTATTCCATATACCTTTTACCCGTGCTTCTCCTACACTACGGACGCCCTAGTGTATGTACAGTCCGTATGATGTCAGAAATGCTTACCCCTCTTTCCGACTCAAGGCATACAAAAGCGGAGGGTAAATTTACCCCCCAGATTTGCCGATCACGCATCTTCGTGCCTGCCAACGAGTGCACCCGGGTTGTTCCAATGTACCCTTCCCAGTCAGCGATGTCACATTTACATTCTTTAGCGCAAAGTATGTACATAGCAACCTTCCTCCCAAAACATGTAATCCCTACATGCTTTGCCGACTATGTAACTAGTACATCCGGTGCGATTCGGCTAGCTTTCGACCTCTCCCCCTGGCCTCAAGTAGCCTGCAGTTACCCCTCGTGACAGATGGGCACTAGTGCAATGGAAATATACCTTAGCGTCTTCACAGAGCCAAACCCGACAGGCACATTGATCCGGTGTCCAATAGGATCCACCAGCTTGCGTCCTTTGTCGTCCGGGATGCAAGCCTCAACGTAAGACTCATTCAGGGGGTAGACTCAAGTGGAAGATACGAAATTGCTCAGGGCATCATTCCAGGTGCTTTGTTCAGCCGAGCACAGAGACTTCACCGCGGCTGAAATCACTGCGCCGTGCTGGTGGGCTCATCAACAAGCTGCGTCGGGCTCTTGGAGTTTGGGGATTTTGCTTTTTCACTCTTTGGAAAAGAAGGAAAGGCTTCTGAAAGAGGCCCTCAAAGCCTTTCCTTCTTTTCCAAAATTTCACTCTGCAGGTGCGAAAGAGGGCCGTCCAAAGCCAGAGCTCCATGATGTGAGCGACCTGGATCCCATCATGGACGTGCTGGAGGTTGACATTGAACATCAATTTTGCTTAGTTTTTTCTTTAAGCCCACGGGGGGAGGCCGCTGGAAGAGGTAGCTACTAGCTACTAGCTAGCTACTACATATGGAGCAGGATAGCTCACGCTTCCTTGAAGAAGCGCTCGCACTAATGATTTGGTTCCTAGATTTTTAGGTAAACTTATTTCGGTGTTTTGAATCCTGCCACATCCAAAGCTCCGAATGACTTGAGTCAGAGACAGCAGCAATCACAACAGCAAGAGCAACAAGAGGGTTATGAAGATGAACAAGACAAAAGAGAAGAAGAGCAAATAATGAACAAAAGCAACCCAAGAGAAAGCCAGAACAACACCTGGTAACTGCCGGGAACCTATTGCCCGGTATTTGGACGATTTTGTTGACCGTACTAGTAGGAAAGCTGGACCATGTGAACCAAACCGGTAGCTAGTCGGACTTAGACCACTCCTGCCAGTGCAGTTTGTGATGGCAAGGATTTTCATGCCTGTCATATCCACATCCAATCCAACTACCTGGTCAGGACAACTTTAACACCAAGAACACAACAAGAAGCCTGGTCACATCGATCGTCAAGACCTTTCTAAAAGTAAATTCGGCCAACCACGCCTGAAAGAGGAAAACAACATTAAAAGCACAATCTTTGCAAACGGGGCTTGTAGCTAGGATGTGGCCATGTGTGAAAGCAAGCCGTGTGAGAGCCCCACTTGCCCTTGGACATATTGGGCTGGGAGTTAAATACAGTAATGATATCATCGCAGTATGTAGAGTCTTTAATGGAAAACATCGATCTAGCATATTCCACCATAGAATTGTGCCTATATCACGCGACAAATGCCATCGAGCTGCAGGGAGCTGCTGGCAGTTGACTTGGTCTGCTTATCCTTCGCTCAGGTGGACCCTGCGCTTTTGAGCTCTGCGCTGCCACCGGGCTCAACAGCGCCCGCTTTGAAAGCTCGCTCTCACGCATTGCCCGGGGCCCCGACAGACCCGACCAATCAAAGGCTCAAAGCAATCCTCGCTGAGTTAAGCCTTGACGGCCTTAATTCTTAAGCAATTATTCCACTAAAGCCAACACAAAGCATTGCCAGGTTGGAAGCTCGGCCTGAACTGCTTAAGGATGTGTCCAGCGCTTCGGACTGCCCAGGGTGATGGATTTCCCTTTTCAAGCGTTTGGTTGCATCCATCTCAACGTGTGTCTGTGTGTGTGTGCCCCTTGTAATCACAGGGATTCTTTTGAATTGTTTTCTTTTACATGAGCAGGGGGCCCATGGACACTTGGATGGCATGGGCCAACGAAGACCCATCCAAGCTGTCGTGAAAACGTACCTTAAAGGTCCAATGCACTCTGCAGACATGAGCGATCGCCGTCACTTCGACCTGTTCGTCGTCTCGTGGCTTTGGAACTCTGGCCTTTAACTACAGGCGCTCAGGGCCCCTCACCTGGTTTTTTCAGGATTTGGGTTCGAAGTTTGTTCAAGGCTCACTGGAACCTGTCCCATTCTTAGGTGCACACACAGCGTATACATGCAAACGTCTTCCTAGGTGTTTCTAACGAGGTTCGGCTTCATCGGTTCTCGTCCCCTCCATTTCCCCCTTTTCATCCTTTCCCCTTTTACACACCTTTGTTTCCTCTTTTCTTTCATGTCCTCCTGTCTTCATGTCTGGTCATCTCATCCTTTTCTTCGTTTGCGCGCACATTGGTCCCGGCCTTAGTGTGTACGTGCACTTTTACTTGCAGTTTTAACACAGGCTTCAGGTCGCCCAGGTCTTTACAATGAGGTGGGCTTCATCGGGTGTCCCTGTGCACTTGGTTCCCCTTTCATCACAATCACACGCACCTTTGTCCCGTCTTGTCCTCCTGTCATGTCTTCATTCTTTTGTCTCTTGCGCGCGCGTGCACATTTGCCGTCACCTTAGATTTACGCCTCCCCTCGGGGAGGCGTGTGTGTGTGTGTCCACTCCTGTTTCCAAGGACACTACCCCAACTCTTTCTAACCTACCCTATGATTTTCCTGACCAATGTACAGCAGCAGGGGGTGGTAGCAAGGCAGAGAGTCTACCACCAACGAAGACGCTCTCTAAGCCTTGGTGATACTGGGACTGATCATCCCAGCGTACCTGCATAATTCAATTTTTAATCTTCAGTCATTCGATGTTTCAACAATTCTGTTCGACCGACCCAGCATTTTCCTTTCAGTCAAGTGCTAAGTATTCACCTAAAGGGCTAATGCACACCGCGAAGCAGCCTGAAAACGCGCTCCACGGAGCAACCTTCTCAAGTGTGTCTCCGCAGCTTCTTCCCACTGTGGTAAGCTGTGTGATTCCTACGGAGCGCCGTTACTGCAAGAACCTTTCCACTCCTCATCGCAGGGGTAAGCTTCCTGAAGTTTTTCTGAATTTTCTTCACTGAATTTCATTGCTCGAAATTAGCTTGAATCGTCTCACCCAGCACACGTGAAGTTTACTGCAGAGTTCACTGAATTTCCTTCTGAAATGCACTGCAGAGTCAAACTGTAACTGTTTCACCCGGGAATCCTTTCCTTTCAATTTTTCAAGTTCACTTTAATCTCAAGATTTTAATTGAAGTCAATTGCACACTCCTCCTCTTTGCAGCGACCTGTTATATAACCTACAGTTTCACTCATTCAAGTTCAAGGACTGCTTTGATACACCTCTATTTACACTTACACCGACCTTATTCGACTTGCCGAGCAGCCATGACGTATCCCTGGCCGTATTCACTACCAACACATCTACAGCAGCAACCACAGCCTTCACTACCAACACATCTACAGCAGCAACCACAGCCTTCACTACCAACACATCTACAGCAGCAACCACAGCCCACACAACCACACTGGTTTCCATACCCATCACATGCTCCACCGCAGCCATTTCCAACATTGCCACCAGTTCCACCACATCATCCATTCCCACATGGTTTTCCATTTTCCACACCACCTCCACTTCAAGCCCAATACACGCAGCCACCTCCAGTACAGGCACATTTTTCAGTACAACCTACCGCTCCTATTGACAGTCCGCAACAGCATCAACTTCATGCGACACAGCCAATCCAATCCTATGTCCACACACATCCCACATTGCCACTCCAACCTCAACCACAACAACCACATCAACCACATCCACCACACACGACAAGCCACTCACCACCCACACCATTACCACAACCACCTCCTCCAACAACTAATCCATCACACGCCACCCATACAGCAGTGACCGCTCCACCACAGCCTACCACACAGCCCACCGCACCGGCTCCGCCACCACCACCACCACACACTCCAGCAACCCCCACCGAACCGGTTTCAGCGTCCATCAACACACCTGCTCAGCCTCCACCACCACTCAACGTGCCACGCACAACCAAACCAACACCATCTATAGCACCCACCCTAAGCACCACAAGAGGTATTTGGCGCGACCCAGATCGCTCACCACCTCGCACACCTGAACACCACCGCTACATCCAGATCCAGGAGCCGCACTCGGTCAATACGTACCACACGTTCTCCACTGCCACGAAGACGAAGCTCAGCCACACAGTCAGTGGCCAGCTCACAACCACATTCCACACCTACTGGCAGACACGCATCACCAGCACACACTCAAGAAAAAACCCACACTTCCACCCATGACATCACACCTGCCACCACTACAAAACGCAGTGGGGACTCACCTCACCGTTCTTCAAGCATCACACTCAAACCCAACCCACATTACACTTCCAAACATTCCACCAAGCAGTCACCTACACCGCCGCCCATTGCACCACCACCTGTTCCTGTTCAACGTCGTCCACACAACCTACCTCCACCAAAATTCCAACCACCCACTGATCCTGCACAATTGGATGTCTTCCAATGGATCAACCACTACGCACAATCACTTGATGTCAAAAATGAACCCATGATTTCCTACGTGGCCAAAGTGCTCAGTGCAGCTCATCTCAACAGCACCCACTTTACGGACCTGCAACTTCTCACCCGCACAAAATGGAGCGATGACACCAACAAGGAAGAACATCATTCATTCTTACTACTCACCATCCCCACACTAGCGAGCAGGGGCGACGCCCCGGTCCTCCCTCCCACACGGCGAGAGGCTCTGAACATACCACCCATAAAGCATATTTTTGCGGCACACGTTAGTGAGGAGGGCAACATCATTTCAATACTCGAAGCGGGTGAAATCGTGCGATCCATTCTGCATGATGACAACAACGTTGGTTACTTTTGTCAGGCTTTCGAACTATCGAACCACGAGCCACATGATGTTGCTGAAGCTGCACGCGTGCTATTTAATGCCTCGAACATGGCCAAGAACCGCAGTGGTCTCATCTTGACGATCAAAGCCTACGGACACGGCCAGAAAGTAACTCATGGTGGCGAATCCGCAGCGAATGACCTGCTGCTCAAAGGAGAGGGGATTGTAAAATATACCCCAGGAAAATGCTGGGTAGCACATCCCAAACACTCAAGAATAGAAGGGATTGCTTGGAAAAGCGATGCAAAGCCACCGCTCAGCTTCATTTAATTCAACCTATCCAGCCCAAGAGGTTCTTTTTCACCCCATATCTCGGATGACGACAAGGCCTCAAAATTTCCATGCTGATTGCACTTGATTCCCATAGACATCTTTCAACTTTCAGCTTTCAACTTTACCCAAAGCTCAGATTGTTCTGATATTTCGATGCGATTCAATATGACCCATGATTTTATTCCACGACTTTTTCACCTCTTCACCTTGCACCGCAGCCATTTTGTATTATTCAAATTATTGAGCACGACCTTTTACATTCGCGTCAGCCATATTGGTCCTACGACGAGTACTACGACGATGACCTCTCCTATGGACACAGCTTTTGCACATCGACTTCTTTTAGCCCATCTTCAAGCAGCTACATCCATTGCCACTACGTTTCAGAACCTTCCATTTTTCACACCACAACCACCACCGCCTACCCACCACCAACCTATTACCACTCCAACCTCTTCCAAACGATCAAGCAGACGCACTCCACCACCGCAGCCACCACCACCTCTTCTTTCACGCAGCCGCAGCCCACCTCGCACCAACAAAAAATCTCTCTTGAGATGCAAGCCAGAACCTTCACCCTCCCACACACCCACTTCACCTCATCAGCACTCACCACATCACCACAAAGACAAAGCGACTCAATCGCGACCTCAACACAAGAACAATACAGACCTCCAACAACAACACGCGCCACCGATCACAACGATCTCTCTCAGCAGCTCGCCCACTTCACCTCCACAGCCATTACCAACTCCACCACTTCCTACACCACCACCTCCCACTTCACCAGCACCAAAACCAAAACCACCACAAATTCTCACAGACTCCCCTCCTTATCCTGACAATGGAGGATGGGAACCCAGCGAAGATGAAAAACTGGCGGCGTTCAAACTCAACAAGCGAGCTCGCCCCAGTTGGAAATACATTGCCAAAGCACTCAACAAAACGCCTTTTGATTGCAAAGGTCGATGGCAAATCTTGCGAATTCTTTACACACCTCAACAGCCAGAAAGCCCTGAAGCAGAAGCCGAAGCAGCATCGCCTCACAAAACAACCCATCAAGCTGAACCAACGACTCCAGCAACACGAGACGCCAGTACGATGACTACAGAACCCCCGGCTCCATCAGACAAACCAGACAAAGAGACATAGCTCAACGGCACATGATTGACAACAGTTCATTTTGGACATCCAGTTCGCTATGACTACTTTGTGCTGAAGAACATCCAGAATCATTGATGGCCTTGTACTTATTGTCAATTCGCATCTATTTACATATTTGCCCAGTGCCTTTCTGTCGTTTCAGCAGTTGTGAGCAATCGACTCCAACCCATGAACATTGCCATAACTCTCTTCCACACGTGCTGCCAAAAAAAAAGATCGATTGACAATGTAGCACTTTCGATTGAACAAACTTCTTTCACATCGAGTGTTGTCAAATATCAGACCATTGCCACATCGCCGATTCCTTGTACAGACCGGTCAGTTCATTGCACCCAATTTACTCTTTTCCGATGCATGTGCGAGATTTACTTCCTTTGTTGTTGATTGCTGTTATTGTTATTGTTTTTGTCATTATTGTACTGGTGGAACGTGTTCAGAGCTACATCTGGACATCCTTAGGCCTTGATGACTTTCCTGATCTTGGTTTCACTTTGATATTATTGCAGCTCGGCCATTCAACTTAGCTCAGCTTTTCGTTTGTGTACAGATATTGCGATGGACTCCCTGGTTGCCTTGGACGCTCAGATTATTTCACAGCTGCGAGACACCAACATCCAGATCAACCGGCTCCTGGTACTTCAACTCAACCGACTACATGACACCATCAAACAATTACAACAAGCCGACTCAGACACCAACAACCAAGACCCACGCCTACCAGGTCGAATCCAACAGCTCCAAACGTTGCTGCCCACGATGAAAACGACATTGGAGCGCCAGCAGACCTTCTACCACCAATGTCTCAGATTACAACACATACCCACCACTCTCCATCACCAAGTCCTACGACTGGCCACCACATTGGACAAGACTCACCCGACATCCACACCCACTTTCGAACGATCAAACACGCCTCCCTCACCTAGACAAACCAAGACAGAACCGACACCACATACTATCAGTCGCCCCACCATACGTCTACAAGAACGACCACATCACCACACACATCACAAGCTATCAAAGCAGCCACTCCTAGTATGGCAGCCGCGCACTTCTTCAGCAGCATCACACTCACACTCACACACCGCCAAACACGCCCATCACCATGCCCAACGCTCCAGATCTCACTCACGACACACACGCAACAAGCGACAAGCCACCGCCACACGACGCCACCGTGACCGCACAGCATCACCTGGCATTAACAGACACACCAGCCCTCAGTCTCACCGCACACATTCCCCACACCAGCACAAGCATTATTCCAAGCATACCAAACAACATCGCAAACAACCAAAGCAATCACAACGCTCCACTACTCGTTCCAGACGATCTCGCACACGAAGCTCTCGCACTTCACACTCACGCAAAAGTTGCCGAGAGCGATTGACGCGATCCACACACCATCGCTCCTCTCGCAGGACAAGACCTCAACCATCACCAACACCGACCAGAACCCCCTCACCCAGCCACCAGACCGAACACCATACTTCCAGGCACTCTTCACGTGCCTCCCCAATGACACGACCAGATTCACCACACACAGCACCTCCACCTCTCACACCTACAGAGGACACCAGCGACAGCGTCTTCGCTTTACAACACTCGCCCTCAGACAAAACCGCTTCAAACATTTCAGCAGCACCACCTGTCACCACAACCTCTCACAACCCTCCTCCTTCAACATCACCACTTCCACCACCACCACAACCTACACAACCACCACCACCACCTCCACCGAAAACACCACCGATACCGGCACCACCACGAACTTTTTCCAAGACATCACCATCCACCAAACCATCACATCCGCCACCACCGCTATTTCCCACACGGCCTAAGCAGCCACCACAACCACCCTCGCAGCATCTACTTCCTCGCCAAGCTGATCAAGACCCAGTGCCATGAGAGCCACCTGCGACTGAATGATTCAGCTATCAACACAATTCAGCATATTTATTTATTTCTGTATTTTCTTTTTATTCACTACAATCAATGGCACCACATCATTACATCCGCACAACATTTCACACCTACAAACCAACAATCACTTTCAACAACACTTATCACAACACGGCATATCGCATCACCCAGCTCGACTCCGACCAACAGCACTCGGAAGTTTCACCCGGCGAGTCTCACCCTCCACCTTGGAGCAGAATTCAAAAAACGCACACTCACCGCCTCCATATTTGCAATCTCACTGTTTCACCACGGCCGCTTACTCGCTTTATTGATGCAGCATTTCTCGTTTTGTTGATGCAGTATTTCTCGTTTTATTGATGTAGTATTTTTGGACTTCAACATTTGGACGCTCGGTACTTTCACACACACCACTGGCTTTCACTTTGTTCAGGTCATATTCACATGACATGCGGATTACTTTCATCTTATCCCTCAGCCTTTTTGATTTCAACTGTTGGTATTACCTCGACATTCTCGTGCTGCCAAGATGGAAGCGGCGTTCTGGAGCTGGACCCAGGACACCCCAGCGGCACACATCTACGGAGTGTACACCTCACAACACAGCTGCCGCACCACCATCTATCATACCAGATAGCAGCTACATTCATTGCAACAGACAATGTACTTCGACGAGACGACTTACCCACATCTCCCTCCCCTGTTGTTGGACCGCATCTTGAGGATTAGGGGATGACCCAACCACAAGCATTCTCCAAAGTGAACTGATTCACCCATACACACCCCCACAAGCCATGACACAACCTTGCACCACGCCACCTCCTGTCACCACCAACATCACATCACATGACCATTCACAGCCACTCACCCCTCCGACAGCAACGACACCTGACTTCCCACACACAGCGCTAGCACCCAGGCCAACTTACACCTGCATGCGCTCAGCCAACAGCTGCATTTCACCCCCACGACCAGTGAATCTCTTCCCAACCAACCCACCACCGCACACAATCCCACAGCAATGCGACCCCACCCAAGTCTACAACATTCGCATTCCGATACAGGGACACGCCACGCTGACAGCCCTGGGACCGATCACAGCACCGCCCTCTTCAACATCGAACAGCACACCCACCATCTACTACATGCCGACTCCGACCAACATTCGACCGAACCATCCAGAAGCGGGCATTGGTCCCCCTGGACCTTGGTGGGATGATGCTGGAGCTTCACCGTGAGAGGGCATTAGACCTGATTTCTGGTCATTGACACAATGTACATGGTTTTTGACTCCATTTTAGCTTGCCGATCCCGCCAGCTATTGCAAAACATTTCCAGTCTTGATTTTCCATGATGTTCCATGACTTTCCATGATTCCCATGAATTTTGTCGATTTTCTGGTATCAGTACTATTTCGGAGCGCTGCCAAATTTTCGAAATTTACCTTCATTCAAACGCCCCAGCCATTGTGGTTCAAAACAGTTCGACTATTTCTCGCGTTCAACGCTCTTTTTGCGGAACTACCTTGTTCCCCATCATGGATGCGCATCAACAATGGTGGCAACAATACTACGGTACCACGACACCCAGTGCTGGCTATGGACCCCTTACGAATGCAGTACGTCGTCACTACCACCATCCCTATCACCAACCCCATGCAAACACTACGACCGACCATTCCACAGCTTCCACAGCTCCTCCAGCAGCATTCCCTCCCGAACCCTTACCCCCACCCCCGGTATCTCACCACCCAACGCCTCCACAGCTTGGGCGTTGTACCCCCCAATATCCCCACCCTACCAGACACATGGACCCCCAGCGACACACACCTTGACACCAATACAGTACATGGTCAAACATTATTCCGGACGATCCAGCCGACACAATGGTCCAGAAAATACAATCTGGCAGGGCAGCCAGTCCTGGACATCTTTCCTTGGCAGCTCAGCCGCTTTGGCCTGCAGGACCACAGCCTTCGTACCTTATCCCAAGGACGCTACACCGGCATCGTCACCACCAGATCCATTGCAGAAGCAGTCTTCACCTCACAATTGTTGCCCGAGATGCGAGCCCACAACTTGGACATTGACAGCATTGCCGAATACTTGCACCAACAAGCTGACCAATCCATCCCAAACAAAACGACAGAAGCCAAGCAATTTATGCAACCACTCATCTCCCGCATCATTGACTTCCTACGAGGCCTCACACCGCCCGCAGGCGAAGGTACAGCACTCCGAAAACTTCAGCTACAGACAGATCGCCTTCAACAGCAAGAGAGCGAACTCCAGCGCGCTCGCGACAAATTGAAGACTCACGGCATTGCGCATACACCAACAAAACCAGGAACACACCCAGCCCCATCATCAGCCTCCCAACCCCAACCACATCTCCCACTTACAGCCCCAGCCGCACTCACAACCAATACCATTCTCAACCCCACTACTCAAACGCTACACGACAACTCACCAGCCAACTACGCAGCAGCAGGCATCCAGAAATGGCTCAAGACACTACCACCAGCCACTCAGACACAAGTCACCAACATCCAGCAAATTCTTCGCGACGAACGCATCACAAAAGAACAGCTCCAAGAGGCCGCCACCCGTTACGGCATCTCGCTCACCCGGGTACTTAAGCTCCCACCACGTTCACTACAGCAGCTGGTGGCCGCAGGCTCGGCCTTAGCAGCCTGACTCGCACAACAAGATTACGGAGAACATTGTGTCGAATCGGAGCGCTTCAGTTGGCAGGAGGTCTTGTCGGTATTTGGGGTTACGTGGACACCCACCAGAACCCCGCTGATCGGCCATCGCGCCGCCCCCTTCGAAAGCAATGGGTAAGAAAACCACGAAAGTGATGGAAGGAAGAAGCCAACAAGAGCGCAAGAAGGTTCGAAGCAAACTAGGTTCTCTCAAAGGGCTTACTGTTCAGCCGCGTACAAGGCAACGATACACAGAATGTCTCAACCGCTTCTTCGACTGCATGGCAGGGGAGGGACTCGCCCTCCCAAAACAACAAGTTCGTTTAGATGCGTTGGTCAGTGACTACCTAGAACATCTCTGGGCCTCCGGCGAAGGCAGGTCCGTGGCAAACAATACTTTAGCAGCACTGCAGGATCGTGATCCAACGCTGAAGAAGAAATTGCCAGGAAGTTGGCGCTTGCTAAAAGCATGGACAACGGTAGAGATACCCAACCGAGCACCACCTATGACACTTCAAATTCTTGATGCCTTTTGCGGACGGTCCATTTTCAACGATTGCCCTGCCTTTGGCTTGTCCTTACGGATCGCCTTCTATGGGCTACTTCGTACCGGTGAATTACTGAGCCTGCGGGCCAAAGATGTTTTCATCCCAGGGCCCAAGGGACCAGCAGTCCTTTCCCTCGGACTGACCAAGGGAGGAGCTCGCCAGGGCGCGGCGGAGAGTGTCACGCTGCATGAGCGGTCGATTCTCCCAGACCTCTGGAGATGGAAGCAAGTCAGTTCCCCTTCTCAATTTTTAACCCTCAAACCACATGCGTGGAGAGCCTTGTTTACCAAAGCCATCGAGGCACTCGAATTGAATGACCTGCAATTCAGACCGTACAGTCTGCGCAGAGGGGGCGCGACGTTCTGGTTCAACCAGCACGGTTCGTTCGATAAATTGCTCGTGCAAGGCTGGTGGGCCGCTGCACGAACGGCTCGAGTGTACCTCAACGACGGCCTCGCACAGTTGGCCGACATGTCTCTGTCTAATTCGGTTTTTATTCCATACGTCAACTTGTACCGCAGGAGCCCAAACCTTGAGCCTGGAGCGCTGCATCAACCAACACATCTCACACTACAATCCTTGACCACACTTCACACAGCACTTTCACACTTTGTCCACTTCACACCCTACATTGACAAGACCCACGCGATTTTCTCCGTCAGTCTTATTCACCTTACATGCATTTTTGCCTTTCCATCTCAAACACACCACTCCATACAATGGCGCTCACGTTTCAACCAGCTACATGTCACCCCACACACCTACCATTACCAAATTTTCACACATCCAAATGCAGTTTATGCAAAACTCTTCTTCAACCAGCACCATACCACACACCAATACCACCAGCATGGGCACACTTATATCGGCTCCACCAGCATCACCATACCGAAGCGAGAATACAACCGCCATGCCAAACTCAAACAATTACACAACAACCATCCAATTTCGGCTGAGCTATCCTTACGCTACTGGCATTCCAAGAACAACCTCCATCACTACAGTACCATCTACCTTTCCCACCACGACACCTACGATCAAGCTTGGACCTATGAGCACTTGCGGATACAAGAATGGCAACCTACCCTCAACTGGCCATACATTCAACGACGTTTAAAACTCAAGGCCTCAGGCTGGCAATTCGCAAAACATCGCACCACTTTCACACGCATGTCCACTCACAAACGTCTTTTCCAACGGCGTCGACGACGACAAAACACTATCAAGCAGCCCCACCTCCACACAAGTCAACGCTTACATGCACTGACAGTTCTACGTGAACTCAGCAAACATACACATTCATCTTTTGAAACTTCAACAGCCATCCGCAGCGGCAAATATACCGATCTCGAGATCTATGCCTTCCGTCGCATGGCCGCCAGCTTAGAAGAACCCGATCGATCACGAGTCCTTCACCTTATACATTCAGCACTCAGCTTCCGCAACCTCACTCCACCAAAAGCCAACAGTGCTGTTACAGAGAGCCAGGAGGTGACAGCAGAGAGCGGTGCAGGTTTTCCAGTGGGGTGGGCAAAAGCAAGCGCTCACTCAGCTCCAAAAAACAAAGCGGGTCACGACGGCATCACTTGCTCAGTCGCTGGAGGAGGTCCTCGCTACATTACCCGCACTATCTTCTCAGGTTCAAAGCCTGGAGCCCTAGCAGATGCAGCTCGACTCATGCGGAGTCCTCCAAAGACTATGGCGTGGCCCCGCCTGTCCCTTTCCTCTCCCACAGTACTTTCTCTTCCTCCACTGAAAAATGGCTTCGCACATTGATTCAACACCACATGCATCACGTCATACCTTTCCATCCACCCACCACAAAACTACGCGAAGCAGCGCACAAGACATTACGATCAAGGCTGTACAATCACAAACGGTGGGAGGAACTCTTCTCAGCACAACCCTCAGCGGCCGACATGCCATGCAGCTGCCACCACATGCACTCCCTACTTCGACCCAACCACACACCACCGCTCTACGATGGCCACTATGTGCTCACACTCGAGGACCTGCAGCTACCCAGCCATCTTCAAATCTTTTTACGAGCCAACATGAACAGCGCTTTCTTTCCCACGAAGACACAATATTTTCAACACTTCCAACAACAACTTACTCAATGGTTACGACACCATGGTTTACCTACCGCCCTTCACCAACACAGCCTACCTTTCCTACACCAACAATGGAAACAACACATTGACCACGTCTTACACACACCACGATTCACATCACGCAATGTCACACAACTGCAGCAGTTCCTCACAGACAAGCTGGTGTTACGTCACGCCGATCACGAACTACAAAATCTACGGCTTTTCTGCCCACAACACTATTTCCACGGATGTCTCACCACTTGGAACACACCACAACTTTTTCTACCACTACCAGATCTCACGGCCCAACAACTCCACCAACTGCTCACTCAATCTTTCCCCGCCAACATACGACGAGATTACCAATGGGGTTTCCGCAAACAATTCCACACACCACACGGAGTAGTCTTCCTCAAACAAAAGAAGTCATGGCGAAAAGGAAGAACAGTCATCAGTTACTTCAAATCTATAGCGGGCACATTGTTGCGGGCCACCTCCAAGGCCTTGGACATTATGCTTCTTCATCTTCTGCCTCAACATCCAGGTCAACTTTCCATCCCCAACCTATGGCAACAACTTCACAACCACTTCCAAACAACACCTGACGACATTCACCTCACACCGATCAATGATGACCTCGTCGGCTTCTTCAACAGTGTACCCCAACAACGTCTCGTCGACGCAGTCATCAGCCTATGCAATCGCTG
Source organism: Durusdinium trenchii (assembly GCA_963970005.1). NCBI lineage: Eukaryota > Dinophyceae > Suessiales > Symbiodiniaceae > Durusdinium > Durusdinium trenchii. The sequence goes on along the minus strand of CAXAMN010028406.1, from coordinate 376,432 downwards.
GAAAGCTCAACACGCCACTACCACCATCACCATTGACGTCCAATCCACCGGCAATCCCATTCAACACTCCCACATCGGTTGACGCTACATTCACCACCCACAACAACGCACAATCGACACTCAACACATCCCCCTGATTGTACAACAAGCCCTTCAATCATGCATTTTTCAAGCCTGTAACACTTACTACAAACAAGTTCAAGGAGCAGGCATTGGTAGTCAGCTTTCACCAGCACTCTGCAACGTTGCAATCACGCTCATCGAACACACCTGGCAAACCACCTACCACACCTTTCTGCACCAACCCAGCCTTCACCTGCTCAACACACGCTACGTGGACAACCGCTATATCCTGCTCAACGAACAATACAGATCAGCGCTCCCCATCACCACACTGGCCCATCCCGAATTTTATGAACACCCAGTCGAAATAGAGCCAGTGGACGACGACCATCTCCTTGGTTTCCTGATCGATCCCCTCAACAGAACCGTCACCTTTCTACTCCCCACACATCCCTGGCAGATTCGTGATCCGCAGTCAGCGGGGAGTCACAGACTACGCCTTTCAGGCTTACAGTCACGCCACCACACCCTACGAAAATACACATACCCACAGCGCCTCGCACCTGCCACAGCACAGCAGTTGATGCAGCTCTATGTGACAAAAGGTCATTCCAAAGAACACTGCGCCGCGGCGCTGCGGCCACGAGGAAAAGACCATGCGCCGGCAGACTTGCAGTCCTTCACTTCATTTTATGATTTATAACCTACAAGTTCCTTTCCGACGTCCTGCCCTACCACTATTTCTTACACAGGTATTTTCTGATCCGGTCTAGTTGCGCCGATTCGGCTCTTTGTGTGTGTCCACTCCTGTTTCCAAGGACACTACCCCAACTCTTTCTAACCTACCCTATGATTTTCCTGACCAATGTACAGCAGCAGGGGGTGGTAGCAAGGCAGAGAGTCTACCACCAACGAAGACGCTCTCTAAGCCTTGGTGATACTGGGACTGATCATCCCAGCGTACCTGCACAATTCAATTTTTAATCTCAGTCATTCGATGTTTCAACGATTCTGTTCGACCGACCCAGCATTTTCCTTTCAGTCAAGTGCTAAGTATTCACCTAAAGGGCTAATGCACACCGCGAAGCAGCCTGAAATCGCGCTCCACGGAGCAACCTTCTCAAGTGTGTGTGCCCCTTGTAGTCACAGGGATTCTTTTGAGTTGGTTTCTTTTACATGGCATGGGCCAACGAAGACCCACCCAAGCCGTCGTGAAAACGTACCTGCTTGGTGCACCTGGGCGTATTATAAGACGCAGCTGGTGGCAATTTTTCCCTTTTCCTTTTGTAAAGGTCTAATGCACTCTGCAGACATGAGCGATCGCCGTCACTTCGACCTGTTCGTCGTCTCGTGGCTTTGGAACCCTGGCCTTTGACTACAGGCGCTCAGGCCCCCTCACCTGGTTTTTCCCAAATGCGTAGCGAAGGGTTCCCGTTTGTGGTTGGGGGTCTGGGGGTTGGAGCTGTGTTTGCATGGCTTGCGTCGTGTCGTCGTCTCTCGTCGTTTGTCGTCGTCGTCGTCGTCGCGTCTCAAATTCGAGGCCATTGGGGGAAGCTTTTGCAAGTGACTTTTCATGGATGTGTCACGTGTCAGTTTGCGCCGCTATTCCATTGTGATTTGCATGAAAATGACATGTCGCGCAAGGAACGTGATGCATTTCGCTGCACAGGCGCAGCGTTTTGTGAGATCCGCAGTTTTCTGCGCAGTTCCATTGGGATTAGCGTTTGGAGAGTCGTGTTTTTGGGGTGTTGGATGTGGCCGTGCCATTGGGATTTGCGTTTCAGGGTGTGGCGTCAAAGCTCTGTTTTCGTGACAAGTCTCAGCTGAAATGGCGATTTTGGTGGATGGGAGTGTGCTCAGAACGGGTCGAAATGATTCCAAACGTGTGGTGTGGTGCAAATTTTGTTGAAGCTCACATAAGATGATATTGTCACTTTTCGTGGCAGGCGCAGTACTTTGTGCGGGGTTTGAGGCGTGGAAGTCGATTCTCGTGGCAGGCGCAGGGAATCGTGAGGTTGCGAGGTGTGACGGAGGTGACATTTCGCGGCAGGCGCAGGACTTTGTGCGCGTTAGACGTGTGGACGCGGAAAAATTCGTGGCAGGCGCAGGGAATTGAGGGTGTGAGTTGTGGTAGAGGTGAATGTCGCTGTGACATTGGGATTGGCGTGTGAGCGGGTGTTGTTTGGAGGGGCTGGAATCGCGAAACTGCTTGGCAGGGCTGCGTGATGGGTGTGCTCCGATGGGTGTTTCCGCTTGACTTTGGGAGGAAGTCTCGTACGAAACGCTCGTTTTGCAGACTTTGACATGTGAGTTTTTGAGGAAGTCTCGTACGAAACGCTCGTTTTGGAGCCATGACGTGTGACTTTTGGGGGAAGTCTCGTACGAAACGCTCGTTTTGGAGACTTGACGTGTGACTTTTGGAGGAAGTCTCGTACGAAACGCTCGTTTTGGAGACTTGACGTGTGACTTTTGGAGGAAGTCTCGGACGAAACGCTCGGTTTGGAGACTTGACGCGTGACTTTTGCAGGAAGTCTCGTACGAAACGCTCGTCTTGACGCATGACTTTTGGAGGAAGTCTTGTACGAAACGCAGAGTGTCAAGCAAAGAGCGTCAAGAAAGCAAAGAGTGTCAAGAAAGAGTGTCGCGCCAGAGTGTCCAGCAAGAATGTCTAGCAAAGAGTGTCCAGCAAGAGTGTCCAGCAAACGCCTCAAGCAAGATGAGTGTCAAGATAGAGTGTCTAGCAAAGAGTGTCAAGAAAGAGTGTCTAGCAAAGAGTGCCAAGAAAGAGTGTCAAGCAAGAGTGTCTAGCAAGAATGTCTAGCAAAGAGTGTCCGGCAAGAGTGTCAAGCAAGAGTGTCTAGCAAGAATGTCTAGCAAAGAGTGTCCAGCAAGAGTGCCCAGCAAACGTGTCAAGCAAGAGTGT
>CAXAMN010028406.1:338415-372456 GCA_963970005.1 Durusdinium trenchii | reverse complement strand
CAGAGTGTCCTGGCAAGAGTGTCCAGCAAGAGTGTCTAGCAAAGAGTTCCCAGCAAGAGTGGCAAGCAAGAGTGTCTAGCCAAGAGTGTCAAGAAAGAGTGTCTAGGAAGAGTGTCAAGCAAGAGTGTCTAGCAAAAAGTGTCAAGGAAGAGTGTCAGTGGCAAGCGAGAGTGTCCCGCAAAGAGTGTCTAGCAAAGATTGTCAAGAAAGAGTGTGTAGCAAAGACTGTCCAGCAAAAGTGTGAAGCAAAAGTGCGTCAGGTGCTGCGGCTGGGGAGGTGCTGGCGCTGCTTTAGTTGATGACTCTGCGAGTCATCGCCGAAAACAAGAACGCTTCGAGTGCTACGCTTCTATACAAAGTGACTGCGTTCGGGTTCGTGAATTCTATCAGTTTTTCCCCAAACAGTTTACTGTTAGGGGTTCTCAATGCTTTAAAGAATGGTCGCCTTGATGCTGGATGGTCTGGTCGGGTTCCCGGCTGGCTTGTCTCCCACTTCTTTTCATTTGTCTCCCACTTCTTTTCATTATCTCCCAGGCTGGGTGCTCGTAGTCGGGTTTCCGGCCGGCTTGTCTCCCACTTCCTTGCATTTGTCTCCCAATTCTTTCTTAAGATGTGTCCGCCCTTTGTGTCACTGCTGGTGTCCGCCCATTTCCACTGACCATGTAGCATTTCTATTCATTTGTCTCCCAGGTCTGTCGCTGCTGGTGTCCGCCCTTTTCCGCTGGCCATGTAGCATTTCTATTCGTTTGTCTCCCAGGTCTGTCACTGCTGGTGTCCGCCTTTTTCCGCTGGCGATGCAACGTTTCTATTCATTTGTCTCCCAGGTCTGTCACTGCTAATGTCCGCCCTTTTCTCCCAGGTCTGTCACTGCTCAAAGGGGTGCGTGACTGGCTCCGGGGTTGCATTGCTGCCACACTGTGTAACTCTCTCAGCTTTGTTTTCCTTTTCGGGCAAGCGTTGGATTTTGGCGGCGTGGCAGCGATCTCTCTGTTATACGTCAGACACAAAAAAGCAATTTCATGTCACATCCTTCGCTCCTCATGCTTGTATTTCTTGTCCTCACGTGGTCAGCTCCCCGCTGATTGAGCAGCATGACCAGCATCATGTTCGCACTTGGAGAATAATTCCCCAAAAGGTTTACTGTTAGGGCTTCTCAATTCTTTCTTGAGATGTGTCCGCCCGCTCTGTACTGCTGTGTCCGTCTCTGCCTTGCAATCCTTTACATGTGTCTCCCAGCTCTGGACGTCGCAAGCTCTAGCTTCGATTTTGAAAAACACAAACTGTTTGGGGTCTACGGTGGTGTATTTTTTCAGGATTTGGGTTTCTTAGGCTGGCGTGTGGCGCCGCTGTCAAGTCCGTACGCATATCCATAAGTGTGTGTCCCTGTATCACCATGTAGCGCAGCATTGACCCTTTCTTGCAAGATTGTGCTATGTGATGTGCTTCTGTGGAACGTGTTCATGCAAATTTGTAAGAAAGATATGTATTTATTCAATTCGCCAATGTATTTAATGCAATGTTTTCCGCACGTCTATCATCGTTAACAAACAACTATGTACAGTAAGTGGAATGAATGGTGGAACGACGGTTATAACAAATAAGCCCAAGCAAGAATACCCGACAGCTGGGCATTTCGCCTATTCGGCAACGGCAACATGACAACTTCACTAATAGGCGTTGTGTTTTTGCTAAACCATGCTGCTTTGAACACGCAGCTCTATGCCAGCATCACCACATGGCGATATGTGTGCCCACATATGCGCAATCATGATAGCACTGCAACAAGCAAAAAACATGGACGCTTCTCCAGAACCGGCTCTCAAGCCTGTCACGATGTCAGCGCGACAGCGTGACCCGACGCCAGCGTTCCAATGTGACAAGTGTCAGCATGTTAGCGTGACCCGTGTCAGTGTGCCAGCAGGACAACATGTGAGCATCCATGACAGCGTGGACAGAGTCTCAAAATGGTTCAATGTCGATGTGACAGCGCGCACCAATGTGAGCGCGGCAGCCTGATGGAGTGACAACGCGTCAGCAAGACACCGTGCCATGCCAGCGTGACATGATTACATTTCAGCGCAACGGCGTGACAATGCAAGCGCAACAGCATGTTAGTATATCTGCAAAATTGCTGTGAAACTTGGTCCGGAACTTGCGCAGAAAACTGGTTCGGGGACTGCTTTGGAATTGGAACCTACTCCGGAGCCGGCTCCGGAACTTTCTTTGCAGGACTTGCTCCGGGACTGCTCTGGAACTTGCTTCGGAACGTGCTCTGGAACCTGCTCCGGAACTGTTCTGGAACTTGCTCCGGACACATCGCCGGAAGTTGCTCTGGAGGCACGCCTGCTCCGATCTGCTCCGAAGTCTTGACTATGGCTGAAGACCCTTGAGCTTGCTTGTGGGGGAAAAGCCTTTCGTATACTGACGCATCCCACTTTTCCACGCGCTAATTCATAGCTCCCATGCCTTAGCCGCTCATTGGTCTACCAGGGGCAGTCCCGGCATTGCAACAGTGTGAAGCGTCTCAGCGCTACCTGCTTGTTGTGCCAATCGGCCTCTTGTCGGAATGCTGACAAATCTTGGGAAGTCCACTGTTTACATGTGCCGCAATCGTTCTTGAAAACCCTTCCGCAAATTTCCTTGATTTGATTTGAACTGTGCACCCCCCAAAAGACAGGGGGATGGAGCGCTAAGACTTCTCAGGAGCTAGGAGATCATTTTTGATCAGTTCAGAACTGGGTATGCATCTCATATTGACTAGCCGCGTGCCTGTGTTTTGTTTGCTCTTCATGGAGCTGCGTAACAACAGAACTGTATTATTTTGTATACAACTCCTTTGCCCTTTGAGCCTTTTTGTCTTCATGGCTTGGAAGTGCTCTTTTAACGTCTTCAAACAACATTATAGTTATATATGTATATATCTATCGTTTTCTTTTTTTGTGCAGAGATTGATCCTTTCAGGACCTAAAGCTTTCCGCAATGAGAGCGGAGGATGCCCAGGATCTCGCTGATTTGCAGGACTTTTGTCGCAGGATGTTGATCTAAGGTGATTTGTTTTTTGTTTTGTCACACTTTTTCCTTGGCAGGAAGAGTGGTTTCCCAAGGAGTCCTGCCGAGGCAGCTTTGGACTTGCCATGGCAGCTGATCAGCTTAGACAGCTTTGTTTGAAGTACCAAAAACAGTTTCGTCACAACTGAGCGGGCTAGATATCTGAACACCAATCTGCTAGCTATAAGAACTTTCAGAGGACCAAGTGATATACATAGCACACATCGCATATTTTGTGCACATGTAGATGCGACGCGGGCTTGATGCTAAACATGTACCGTATAAGTAGGGCTAACACCCTGGTGCCGCCGACCCCCTTATTGGGCAGACGAAAGGAACAATTCCCCCAACCAACGGCCTCCAAGCTAATAGCAACGGCGTCCAACCTAATAGCGATGGCCCCAACCGGGTCCATGAACGAAACTCTTGATAAAGATGTCCCATCGCCTCGTCCAATGAACAGTGCCATTGAAATACACGATGTTCTGCTAGAATGATCAAGCCCTCCCCGATGATCACAAGATACAGCCCAAGGTTGTTGGTGTGCATACTGCAGAATTTCCTTGACTTGTTTGAAGGGGAACCGTCTTTTATCACATTCTTCCGTACCATGTGACCCACACCAAGTGTTCCGTTGGGAGAAACGACCAAACATGGCAAATGCAGGGTGGGAAAGTGGGAGACTGCGTTTGGGGTTGCCGCGTGGAAAGCGGGACGCACGGACCGACGGGTTTGCCGGGGCAGCGCAGTCAAAGTGAAGGGTGACTGGCGCTGCGCCACATGCGCGGAGCGGAAGGCGTGCAAGGACTTCAGCGCGTGGTCGAGGCACTGCAGGATGGGACGCAGCGATGCAACGCTTGTGTCCTGCGCGCGGCCGTGCCGCCGCGCAGCGCGCAAACAACAGACTTTTCCAGCTCAGACAGCGGCTTGCCCGGGAGCGGCAGACGGCCCTGGTGGCGGGCATCCGTGCACTGCGCCGCACTGCGCCACATGGCAACGAAGTCTGTGATACGCGCGCAGAGGGAAAGTGGCAACGCAGTGTTACGGCCACCGCCGCAGAACGGCTCCGGAACACACGTGAACAAGTCGAGGTCGAGCGTCGCCGGAGGCTGGTGGCGGAGGCATGGGCATGGCAGAGATTGCGGCGAGACAAGGACAAGCAACGGAGGGGACGCAATAAGAAATGCAAGACGGAGACCCCGAAGACAAACGCAAAAGAAGACGGAACAGAAACGACCACAGCAGAGCCTGCAGATGTGCGTGGCAAACAACGCCTTGCGGAGGCACGCCGACAAAGGTCTCGCGTCAGTGCACGGGCCCCTGCCGCCCCGCCCGCAAAGCTACGAGAATACCCACACTCCAACACCCAGGTCACAGCTGCAACGCCACCAACTCTGCCCAGCGCAGCCGAAGTTCCAGGAACACATGTTTACCAATATGTTTGCCCGTTCTGCTCCCAAGAAACTCAAAGTTCTGTGCACACTGGCCGAATCAACCATCGTCCTGTCTGCGGCAACCAGTTCCGTGTTGCGCAGGGCGTCTGCGGGCGCGCGCGCCCCACACCTATCCCACCTGTGCAACGGTTGTGTTCTCGTCAAAGACGACTGGGCAAGTCCGAATACAACAGGTCTCCAGTCTAGGAATATCTAGGGAAAGGCCTGCCGGAGAGGGTGGATGGTCCCGCGCCAGGCAGGTCTTGCTGAGCAACTGGCCAAAAAAGCAAGTTGAGCCACCGTTTCACACTGCGGTGTCCCAGGCGCCGCCCCGCCTAGGCGTGAGCTAGGCAGGGGTCGGCGGATAACACTATGAAACTCATCGGAGCGGGTGGATTCACTTGTGAAGACGGAAAGTCTGAAAGGCAACGTCGACAAATTGAATTTTGAGTCACTTGAGTCAATGATTTGGGTCTTTGCTGCGAAGTGCTTGAAACATGCTGACAAGCCAGGGGGGGCGCCTTGGTGTGCTGAGCTGCTGTCGCATGAGGGTGTTTTGGCGTTCAAAGCCACTATACCGCAGGAGTCTGCGCCTGCAGATTGCAAATTAGAACGATGGCCTCCAACCTAAGAGCGAAATGAAATCAGTAGGATCCAAAGCAACGGGGTTAGGAGGTTAAGACCTACAAAATCTCCGATTGCAAAGTTTGCAAAGCGTTGGAATTTCACTTGTGTATTTGGGGCCTTGCATGCGGTGTTGCTCCGTGGCTTCCTCATTGCCTTGTCAAACTTGTCGGAGCAATCGCGCGAGCAATCTCAGCAAAGCTTCTGATCTGCGGTAGAATTCTGTACCGTCAGGACGAAACCCAAGCTCCAGTGGGAATCATTGTTGCCTTAGCCACAAAGCAGGCCTTCGAGGACAGATGTGACGGCAAAACGCAAGCTCACAGAGCACAATCTCACTGTGCCGAATGACTGTGAAAAGCATACATGGTGAAATCCACTTGGAAGCAAACTGTTATCACGAAAGGTAGCCTGGTAAGGACTACCTTGAGTTTGCTTTGCGAAGCAAAGGGACTGGCTTGAGAGCTTGCTCGGGACTAAAGATTGGTAGATCAATGTCTAACACCCCCACCCCCCCCTCCCATGTGATGATTCATTGATAAATCAATTGTTTCTGCCGGCTCACAAATCGAGAAGTGTACCAGTCAGGGTTCGATGTAGCCCTTTTGACGACTCGAGTGAAGGTGAAAAGGAGCCTTCGGTTTTTTAACTTGCGGGTTATGAGCCCAACTCGTGACTGAAGACCACCTCGGTTCACTAGGAACCGGGTTGTTGGCCGCCATGGCCTCGACATCGCCGGATGGCGCATCCGGGGGCTCCGGGATGGAAAGCGCTCGTGAAGAGGGAGAACCCCTGGCGATCCTGGACCAGGGTTCGACAGGGTTGGAAATGGTCTTGGCGGCTCCGAAAGGGAAGCCTACCACATGATACAGCATGAGTTATTAGATGACAAGTAATTATTAAGTAAAAACAAGGGATGAATTTTATTAGGTTGGTCCGTCCCAGCGTATGAAAGAAAGAATTAATAAAATTCATCCCCATCATCCAAGAACCACCAAATAAAAATAAATAAATGGTGGGCATTCTATCTTTATAGTTCTAGAAAATACCATGAAAGATAGAATGCTTCTTGGATGATTTGTTCCTTGGCAGTTAATGGTCAATAATTCTTTGTAATAGACGGTTATCTGTAAAATCCATTAACTGCCAATAAGTAATTCATATATTCTCTCTTATATAATCACCTCTTAAAATAAGAGGATCATCCACTTTTATTTTATTTTGTGGATGAAGTCATCGGTTAGTTCATATAGGTTCATAGGGCCTTGGAATTTTCTATAATCTATTTTCCATCTTCAATAAAATTCCAAGGCAATAAGTAATAATATAAAGCAGAATTAATTTCAATTAAAAGATCTCATTTATATAAATTAATTCTGCATAATAGATAATAATTAATAAGAGATATAATCTTTGGCCCATTTTATTAAAATAAGAACACCAATTATGAAAATGGGCCAATAATCTATGAATTAATGAATAAGAAATAATAATAAGAAATGAAAATTCACTTCAGATATATTTTAATGGTGAATTTTCATATATTAACACTTCTTTAATAATAATAAAAGTAATGGATTCTTCATTTTCATATTCCCTCCACATTTTTGTCTTTCTTGTGTCCATTGTGTACGAATGAAAATGAAGAATAATATATTTTATCCTTATCATTCATGGATTTTATCAAGAGATTATTAGTAAAATCCATGAATTCATATATTCTTTTATCTTTAATGCAAAATCTCTTAATAATAAAAAAGGGAAGTAATAATATGAGATTTTGCATTCTCTGTCCTCATCACCAAAACTAAATGTAAGTAATCTTTAATTTTGGTTTCCTCTTCATTTATTGCCACTTAGTTAAAGTGGATTGATGGTTTTTATTTTATTTCACCATCAAGGTTATCGGCTACATCATAGATTAACATTATATTATTCATCATCTCTTATATTAATGATTGGGCTTTATAATTTAATTTCATTCTTACTTTATTTAATGTTGAAAGCCCAATCGATAAAGCTATAATAGATTAAAGTAAAATAACTTATCAAATAAAATAGTAATAACCATATGATTTTAATCATGAAAGAAAAGGATGTAAAAACCCCAGCCATAAAGTGGAAAGGAAGGTCAACCGAAAGGATAGAATAATAATGATCGATTTTAACCTGCTACCCCAAATAATAGATCATAATAATGAAATCTTGAATAGCAGAATACCAATAAATATAAAGAGAACTACAAATAAGAGAATAATATAATGATAAGGGAGGACAGCGTATAGAAAGATATGAAAAAGAAAGATAGAAATAATATTGTCCACCTTAAATAATAATATGGTGGAGAAGATTAAAGTAAACCATGAATAAGAGATTCCAAGGACAAGAAGTGATTATTCATGAAGAGATAAATTATAAATAACTGATGATAATAAAAAAATGTCAATAGGCTGTCATCGTCGTTACGGTTGCTATAGTTAATATATTTTCTAGAAGATAAGAGACCATAAAGTCAAATAAGAAGATAATAAGAGGACAATGGAAATATGATTGTAAGACCATCATCGTATATAGATAAGGCACAGATATGAATATTAGTTATAAACGAAATGAAATGAAGTGCAAAATTAATATGAATGGTGAGGGACAAAGCCAAAAATTAATTTATTGTATTTTTGGCGTTCATCCTCCAACTTTAATATTTATATGCGGTTTTTTATTATGGTAATCTTTTAAATATAAAAACCGCATAATAGATATAATAAAATGGCTTGCAGGAATACAACTTACGAGCAAAAAAGTAAACTTCATAGGGAATAGCAAGCCATAAATTAATCTATTACTTATATCTGCAGCAATATTAATATCTTATGCTGCATTATTTACTTTCATTATGCGATTTTCTATATTATTTATCTTCTTTATATTATATAATGGAAAATCGCATATTAATATTAAATATTGGGTCAACCGGTTAGCCCACATACGATAATAAAAGGATAGGAAAATAATGGTTGACCCTCTATGATTAATTCTATGAACTAGCGGATAGCCGCCAAGCTAATAAAATCTCTTCTTATAATGAAATTCCACTTGTAAGATATAAAGAAATTATTAATATGAGCAAAATAGAATATTTTACCTAAAGATAAAAGAAATATATGCTATAAAATTTATGATTAATAAGTGATTTTTAATAAGTGATCATAAATTTTATAGCCCTTACAATCACATCTGTCCCTTATCATTCACCTCTAGATCTAGGATGTGATTGTAAGGATAAGAAATGAATTATAATTATGCAATTTTCCCAAGTATTTTATAGAAAATGGCATTATATTTATTCACGAGGAAATTTCTATCATAAGTAATTCCATTAAGAAATTTCCTCTTTTATTAACATGTTTTATAATTTACAAATGAGCGGTTGATTTAATTTTAATATTCAACCGCGGTCATGGGTTAGTCTATAATTCTTATATTCATGCCCTTCTTTTTATTATTAAAAGATATCATTTATAAAAAAGAAGGGCATATTATTCACTTTAAATTAAGAGATAGCAACCCCATTTTCTTAATTCATATATCTTATAAATAGAAAATGGGTTGCAAATAAGATATTATAACAACTAGCCTATGGCCTGACATCTAATTTAAATGAAAGATGTCATCATGATTATAGAAATGAATAAAAGGATACGAAAATAAATGAATAAGAAATTTATTGTCATTTATTTTCATTAGGGACAACGGGACCATGAATTTTATAGATAAAGAAATTCCACAACTATAAAATTCATGGGAAGGAGCATTCGTATCTTACAGACGCTTCCACAGGCCAAGAGCAGGGGGCCCCAAGTCAGTGAGGGTGCTCAGGGTCTTATTGTCAGGCCGTTGCTCTTGGAGTCACCTATCGCCAAAAATAATCCATGAATTTCTTATATTATTTTTGGCCCAATATATGACCACCAATTTTAATGATAAGAAAAGCAAAATAATGGGCTAAATATAAATATAAAATACATGAAGGCAAACTGCTATATTATTATCTATCTCTTTTTATTAAGCATTTTGCCCTAAAGACAATAAGAAATATAAATAGATGTAGCCCCACTTTTTTATAGCCTATCTCTCTTATTTAAATAAAAGTGGGGCGTTATGAATGAAATAATATAAATTAAGGAGTAACCCATGACCTCGTATCAATAAAAATTAAAGATACGATCATTTGGTAATTATAAAGCATTAAAATAACTGGTGAGTCATGGATTTTTCTAATATGCATTACTTGAATATGAAAAATCCATGTGTGTCCTAGCAAAAATCATTAATTGTAAAGATTTTTGCCGGTTGTCCACAGCTATTTTAATTTATAAAAGAAAAAGAGAACTATTAAAATAGCTGTGAGGGAGTGGCCCAAAAATAAATAGAAAGAAATTGAATTATTTTTGGGCGGTACACGGCTTAGAGGGAAAGGCTTGAGTTACAGAAGAAAATAAAATAGGATGAAGAACTCAAGCCTTTGGTAACAGCCTGGTCACATCTGGGCCCCTTCTTGGATCTGGGGCCCCCTGCTCTTGGCGTGTGGAAGCGTCTGTAAGGTTGGAACACAAGACCCTGAGAACTTGGATGAAGAACTCAAGCCTTTGGTAACAGCCTGGTCACATCTGGGCCCCTTCTTGGATCTGGGGCCCCCTGCTCTTGGCCTGGCGGTTGGGGCCTATGAACCTAAGGACTGTTAACGCCTGGTCTGGATTCTAACCGCCTGTCCTTGCTTCCAAAAAGGGCAGGTGGTGAATCCCCAGACAAAGACCAGTCCACAAGCCCCTAAGTTGGAGAAGATTCCTGCCAGAAAAATCCTTGGCTTGTGGACACAGCGTAGGCAATATGAATTTTATTAATTAAGAAGAGAAATTACAATAAAATTCATATTGTTGTCCCTCATTAATTTTATCATCCTCATGTTTGCTCCTGATAAAATTAATGGATGATTCATTCTTTACTTCTTTATTATTATCAAATGATGATTGCCTTTCATTTTTATATGGCAATCAGGTCATCGGCTAGTCACCTTATATTTTATTTTATATCTTATTTTATTTAAAGATGGGTGGCTAGCCCAGATATTAAAGAGATAATTAAAAGGCTAGCATATGACCTTGCAGATAATTGAAATTAAATCTGCAATCCACTTAATTTAAGTGGTAATAAAAGATAATAAATAATATAAGTGAATATATGACCGCACAAATTAATGCAAAGATATAATAATAATGTGCGGTCAGAATAATATAATATAATTCATTAATAATGGCTTGCGATTTCGTATGAAGAATTCCTTTTTTGTTTGTAGGTTGTGACCGCAAGCCAAGTTTAAAGAAATGTATTATTTTATGCCCCCATTTCTCTCTTATTTTATATTATGGGGGCATATATTATTAACTTAACTTATGCCCTTGCAATATTATAATAAAGAAGTAATAAAAAATGCAAGGGCATGAATAATATAAGAGAATAATACATGAATGGCAGATTTATAATAAAGAAGGAATGAATAATGAAAATCTGCCATTGATGATTATATAAAGTGACTAACCCATGACCTTGGCACTATTTTAAATTAAAGTGCCAATCATGTAAAGTAAAGAAGAAATAATGTAATATAATGACCACTAATTTAATAGAGATTTTTAATACAAATTAGTGGTCATGAATAATAATAATAATAGACCCTGCATTTTTATATCTTATGATTCACTTTTAATATAAAAAAGCAGGAATAATAAAGAATATAGAAAATCCACCAATTAAAATATTAAGAGACAAATAAATGGTGGATTTTCCAATAAAGAAGAGGTGGGGGTCGACCTTCGAGATGTTATGAAGATGGTGATGTCACAGAATTCGATGCTCAAGAAAGAGCTGGCGGATCTTCGGAAGCGAGTTGAGGACGCCGAGAAGGCGAAGGTGGCTGGGGATTTCTTCATCCTTGCACTCCACAAAAAAAAGGCTGTCAGAGAGGGAACGGTGATCATAAGGATCGTCAAGGCTGGAGCATGGGTGTGGAACCAGCCCTGCAGCATGCTGGGATCCCCATTGGAGACGATGCTACGGCAGCTTGGCAGAAGTAGGAGGGTGGCTCAATGAAAGCCAGGACCGTGGATCTACCAGCCCTGCCGGAGCTCAAGGAGGGCGAACTGGGTTCTCTGGTGGTGGGAGACTGGTTGCAGATGGTCACCCCAACCATGAGGGATCTGAACTCGGTGTCGGCTCAATGGTGGGAGCAGGTCTGACGGCCTATCAAACCTGGCTGAAGGCTGAACCGGTGCAGCGGCTCTATGTTCGACCGGAGGTGCCACCGGAGTGCGCTGGGAATTGGAGCAGGCTGGAGCAGCGAGGCCAGATCATGTTGCTGAACGCTCTACCCCCACAACTTCGAGCTGAGGTGTTGGCGAACAGGGCAACGGGAAGCGTCGATCTGATCTATGCCGTGCTGACCCACTACCAGCTGGGAGGTCTGTTGGAGGGACTTCGAGGCTGGCGACGCAGTCTGAGGAGGGCAGAAGAGCTGGACATTGCGACGCCTGATCCAACTCTCCTTATGGCAGCCCTCGATCGGATGGCGGAGGCGCTCACTAAGAGCTCCGCCCAGACAACATTCAGATTGAGTTCAACCAGAGCAGCGTTGCTGGTGGACGTGTCTCCGAACCTCAAGACGGTCCTGAACTTCTCGGATGCCCTGCTGGCTGAGGCGGAGTCGGCATTCCTGGAGAGGACCCATGCTTCCATCTCGCCTGCAGCACCTGTGCCACCGCTTGGGAAGGTGAAGGCCCTGATCCAGTCACCGGAGGAAAAGGGAGAGAAGTCTGCGGGGAAGACGAAGACGGAGGGCACGACCAAGGAAGAGAAGGTCTGCAAGTTTTGGGGCTCAGAAGACGGATGTCGACGAGGAGGAGATTGCGCATTCAAGCATGACTGGGCCAACATCGACAAGCGAGGACGATGCTGGGGCTGTTCCTCGACGAAACACACCAAGAAGGAGTGTTCGGCTGGAAAGATGGCCAAGATTCGAGACTCACCAGACCGATCTGCGAAGACCAGAATCCGGCGCCAGTAGTCAAGAAGGTGGAGTCTGGGAGACAACAAGGGCGACCTGGAGCAGAAGGGTGAGCAGGTGATGAACACCAACGAGAAGACCCAGCCAGAAAGCTCTGGAGATGTCAAGGAGCTACTGACGGAAGCGACGACTTTGCTGAAGAGCCTGAGGCCGGCAGCATCAGTCAAGGCGATCAGAATCAGCAGCCTCGATGTTCGACAAGAAGGCCGAGCTCTTTTGGATGGTGGAGCAACCCACTGGGATGAACCGTGGGCTTATAACATTTGCTAGAACTTATGAGGTGAGATATAAGTGTTATAACATTTACAGGCCCAAGTTATAACCACTTACAATCATGTACATTATTGCTAAATTCATAAGTGGTTATGGTATACAAAAATAGTATTCAAAAGGCAAAACATGTGTATGTAAAAGTACTGATGTTTGTTTTTTTATTCATACTAAGATGTATGCCAGACATACTATCCTGCATCTATATGGATTACAACCAAACACTACCTATAGTAAAAAAAATATGATTTCTTGAAAATATAACAACAAAATTCAGAAAAATCAGCAACTGTCAAATTGAAAACAAACATCCTGCAAATACTTTGCTGCACACTTTTACTGAACAACCACTTGTAAAGTTTACCATGTGGCCCTTGCCATGTGCACAGGAAAACTTCAAAGGTGTATGTTGTAATTTTGTTCAACATCAAAACCAAAAACATACACAACATGTATTTCAAGCCATTTAGGCTTCGTGAAAAGTTGTTGGTTCATTGCTCACATAAACTGAATTATCATATTATTGTTTTCTCCACAAACATTTGCAAAGGTACTGTTATATGTCCTGCTAAACCCTTGCAGTTTTGCAAGGGTCCAAGAAAGAGATGCTATACAGCAAACTAATTATGGACCTTCTGGAAC
Source organism: Durusdinium trenchii (assembly GCA_963970005.1). Taxonomy (NCBI): domain Eukaryota; class Dinophyceae; order Suessiales; family Symbiodiniaceae; genus Durusdinium; species Durusdinium trenchii. The sequence continues at coordinate 359,322 of CAXAMN010028406.1, read as the reverse complement.
TTGTGCTTGTTCATCATGCTCACCTTGTAGGGGTTTCTCTTAAAGTTGTTCTTCCTCTTGAGCAACTTGAGCATCTTTGCCATCCACTTGCAGATGTGGTATTTCTTCTCTTCCAGTGTTGTCCAAACCCTCCTCCAAAAGGTGCTTGTCCAAATTCTCTCAAAGGTCTGCAGTGTCCCTGGACAAACCCATTGCTCAATCCAAACTTGAGGCATGCTATAGACAGGGCTTTGACAGGTCCAAAATTGCTGCCATAAAATGTAGACAAACCACGCCCTGATCAGTAGCCACATGGCTTGATAAAGCACATTTGCTTGAACTATGCATGGACATGGCATGGGCATGGCCTACATGACAAACACATGGCAAAGTTGAATAGCCACATGGCTTGATAAAGCTCAGTTGCTTGAGTGCAAATATCTCATATATGCATATCAAGCTCCATGGTGTAGAATGGGTAGATGGAAACTTGTGCAGGCTGGTCTTGACCAAGGCAGTAAAAGCACCATCTTGTTCAAAAAGGCCTTGCATCAATGAAAACATGTTAATGAGCAGAAGCTTCCTTTCAGTTCCATCCTTGTGCATGATTGGTGCATAATCAATTACAGGGCCATAAGCCCTGCACTCAGCAAGCCTGGAGTCTCGAGCTTGTTTCATATGCTTAGGCTGGTGAAGCTCTGGAAGCCCATGGTTGTGAATGTCTTTCACAATATTGGATAAAGCACTGGAGCTAACATATGGGTTGCTCCTTCTCAAATCTTCAAGTCTTCTCAATTTTGAAGGCCTGACATCTTCCATTGCATGGGTGGGACAAGGTCCCAAATGGCCATGTTGAGTCAATCAGCTCCTTGGAAACACAGCCCTTGCATGAAACCACAGCTCATGCACCTCTACTATACAATGCCAGTTGCAATCCACAAAGCACCAATACATGATTCATGCAGCATGCCAAGCACATTGCAAAATACATTACATGACATCTAAGAATCTCAAAGTGTACATGGTAGTAATATATACAAATAGTGAAGGTTCATGTACCTATTAAAGGTATCCATGCACCATGCAGCTCATGTACAAGCATGTCCTGCTCCAACAACATAGTTCTTGATAGCAACCTAACAAAGCTCACATCATAGTTCTTGATAGCAAGCAATCATATGCATTTTCATAGAGCAAACCAAGCTTCACAGCTTCACTATTCCACATTGGGAACAGGCATATCTACACGCATGGGTGTCACAAAGACTTCATGCCAAAGGTGCTGTGAAAAGCAACTCATTAACAAAGCCTCAGTGTTAGGAGGTGTGTCATGCAATGGGTTGCCCACTTCCCACAGGCAATGCTCAACCCACTCAATGGGGTGCCTCAGGTAAATGCACATGTCAACAACTATGCCAAGCAAGAGTAAGCAAATATGCTAACATCTTCTGATTCAAAAGTGCTGACCACAAAAAGCATTAGAATTTATATTACAAACAAATCATGAAAAGCTACAAGCGCTTGGTTCCATCTGCATAGATCACCTGTCTGTGAAGACCCCAAGCAGGAGGCACTCTCACCCAAGATTGGTCAGTGACATTGGCAGCAGGTGGTCTGCACACATACCTGTCTCACCAGCATCACAGGACATGCAAAAGTGTGACTTTAGTTCACATGGAACACAACCTAGCTCAAGCAAGCGCATTAAGTTAAAGTGCCAGGCTGTCCATCCCTTGCGCCATGTGAGCTTGAGTCCCTTTTCTTTCATTCATTGAATCATTGAACGAACATCTCACATGTCAAATGATGCGTTTGATGCAGCTGCCTGCTTTGTTCTTGCCACATGGATGTCACTCTCTACCTTTTACTGTCGACAGAATTGCGAACATATCAAGTTGAGTCATTTTTCTTTCATTCATGGAAGGAGTGAATGAACAGCTCACATGTCACATGATGTTTTTGCTGCTCTTGATGGCTCCTTCATACGCGTTTCGGCTTGCAGCGTAACTCTGATTTGCTGCTCGCGCTGCGGTCAGGCCTTGCCTTTCTTTGGCTTGAAAGGTCTTGAATTGAAAGGTTCTTGCTACGACTTGGTAGTTTCGATGCTTTGATGTTCTTGCGTTATGTGTGTTCGATCAGCATTCGTGTTTTGAACGCTACTGTGACTGAGCTGAGGAAAACCTTGGGAAGATGGCTTTGCCTCTTGGCGAAACCTTCATGGTCGTGAGGCCGAGTATGATGTTTTGCTGGCGTGGTGCAAGATGAGGTCATCATGTCGAGTCTCAATGTACAGTATGCATGACCGTACTCTGTAAACTCTTTTGGCGGAAATGTGGGATCCAGCTGAGGTATTTGGGTTCCGTGGAGTTGTTCTTGCATGTTCTTGCGTGTTCTTGCGTCCAACCAGAACAACACTGGATACAAACACAAGAACTTGAAAGGCAAGAACTTGAAAGGCAAGAACCTGAAAGGACAGAACTTTTGAGAGGCAAGAACTTGAAAGGCAAGAACCTGAAAGGAAAGAACGTTTGGAAGGCAAGAACTTGGCACAAATCCAAAGCCAATCCACAAGGCCACGTTACATTCACCACAATGCCTTTTGCCACACTTTTGCGGCGGCCTGCACACTTTGTGTGTGTGTGTGTGTGTGGCTTTTGTTGTTTTTGTTTTGTTGTTTGTGCTTTTTTTAAATGTTTTCTTCTGTTTTGTTGTCACTCTGTGAAATCCATTCTGTTGCAAACACGTCCAAAAACGTATCATGCTACTGTCAGGCAGTGCTTTTGACAGTGTTCATTGGGCACTGCATCATGCTGTTGCGAATTGATCCACACAAAAATACAAAAAATGTTTTTAACAATATCACGTTTCGTCAAAATGAACAGCAAATATGTTGTGAGTTCAACCTGCTCCGGGGACTAAATTGGATTTAGTCCCGGGGCTAAATGTCTATTTAGTCCCGGTACTAAATGTCTATTTAGTCTCAGGACTAAATTGGATTTAGTCCGGAGCCCCGAACTAAATTACCAGCCGGACTAAAGACTAAAACACTAAAAAAGATTAAATTCAGTTTTTGAGTAAATTTAGACTCATTTGATCTTAGGGGTATACCCTAGCGTGGCGAAATCTTACCGCATCGTGGAGCACACCCACCATAGCGTGACGTCCATCCCTGGCAGTACCGGCCGCACCCCTCCAGCACTATCCTTACAAGGGGGTTGGTCACTGCGGCTTCAACGCAACGCGTGCAGGCCTGTAATCCTGACACAGTGCGTGCAGCTGTGGGACCATAGCTGGTACACATGCGAGCGTTTACACATTGCGACTTTTACGCGCGCCTGTTTTCACACACCTTTACACAAACGAGCGTCGACGCAACGCAGCCTCTCTGCAGAGCCGTGTGGCGCAATCTGACCGCAACGGTGTTCCTCTTGAGCCTTCTTGTGCTCTCTGGCTTTGTTGGTTTCATCCATGAATGACCAAGGGGCACGTTCCTGAAACACCGGAGACAGTCCCTCACCAGAAAAGGTCCCGACAGCTACCCGGTCCGTCTCTACCTTTCGTGTTTCCCAGCTCAAGTAAGTTATAAGTGTCTCTCCCCAGAGGCGGTGAGAAGTACGTCAGGATTGGGTTTTCGGTGTTTGTGGTCCTGATCTCACATTCAAATCCCATTCTTGTTTTTTTCGGGATTCGGTTTGAATGTCCTTTTGCACTTGACATACTTGATCGTTTTAAAGGTACAAGTGTGAAACCAGGTCTTCGGGGTTGGGGACTTGGTTTTCGGGATTCGGGGTGTTGTCCCGACCTGGTTTTGTTCCCAATGCGATGGTGGACTTACTAGTTCGTAAGAATAATGCCGGACATACCGTAATTTGACGGACATTCTTTGCGCTTTAATATCAATGGAGTAATAACACGAAGCAAACATCACATCAAAATAGCAACCCTTTACTGAAACGCTAGTGACTAGTGAGTCTGCGGACAATTCGGGATGACTCCACGGAGCCAAGCTACTTCCTGACCGTTTCTTGGTCGAGGAGCTTGGGGGTGAAGCTACTGTGGACATTCTTCGCAGTCAGCTCACCATCCCAAAGTACATCCCTTGGGATAGCCACCTGCCCAGTACTCCTACATCACAAGGTTGAAGAGATTTTTAGATGTAGCACGTAGAAAGGTGTATTGGATTCATGCCGATTCCCAGGACTGCACTTAAATTCTAATTAATCTAAAGTCTATTTTAATTCATCTATACTTATTTCTTGTTTCTAATAGCTTCTTGTTACTAGTAGTATGGCCAGGAGCCCCAAGTAACGAACATTGTTCCTAATAGTAAGGCCAGGAGCCCCTAGTAGCGTCCTAAGGTGTTTTTGATTCATGCCGATTCCCAGGACTGCGCAACATGTTGTATCCTTTTGTATCGTCTCATTTAAGGCCCTGAGAGACGGGAGCTGGGCTATGTGCTTAGTCTTGGCACCATTGGAGAGGACAGCTTCCCTGAGATGTTGTCAACAGGCCCAGAGGATCTCAACCATAAGTTTCCTGGGGCTCGCCTGGTCAGATTTGAGAGCATGTTGAGAGACTGTTACTTCTTCAACAACTCTTCAAGCCACAAGGATATTTCATTTGATTTCACTTTGTGATTGACGACTCGACCCGTTGTTCACCCCTGTCGAGCTACGCCGGCGTGGTCTGGGAAATGCGCTCCTTCAACGGGCTTTGGCTGAGCTTCGTGCAGCTGCCAAAGCATCACCAAGCTTCCTAGGCCGGAAGAGTGTTCAAATCAAACATCAAGCACAGACAAGGCACACACACAAGAAGCTACTAGGCGCTCCTGGCATCGCTACTTGGAGCAAGGACGCTACTAGGGGCTCCTGGCCTTGCTACTAGGAACAAGAAGCTACTAGTAGTTAATCATCTCGAGAGACTTCGGAACTAGCTGGCAGCCACTCGACAGGCGAAGAGACGAAAGACACAGCCTTGCGTGCAGTAGTCAGGTTCTTTGCGGTGTTTGCTCATGATTGCAACACACACACACACACACACTTGAGAAGGTTGCTCCGTGGAGCGCGATTTCAGGCTGCTTCGCGGTGAGCATTGGCACTTTACATTTAGGTACTGCATTAGCCGAGAGCATTAGCACTTTTTTGCAAAACCAACGTATGAGACAGCGTTGAACTGACTTAGAAGCATCAATGGGTGAGAATTAAAAATTGCAGGTACAAGATACTGCGTCCAGTATCTCATCCAACCGAACACCATAGCTTTGTTAGCACGGCTAGGTGAACGGCCGCCGTGCCCCCTGCTGCTGTACAATGGTCACGAAAGTCCTAGGAAAAGTTAGTAAGAGCTAGAGTAGTGTCCTTGGAAACAGGAGTGGACACACACAAAGAGCCGAATCGGCGCAACTAGACCGGATCAGAAAATACCTGAAGGGTATGGAAGACCAAGACGTCGAAAAAGGAATTCAAAGACGGAGAGGAACTTGTGTATTAGGAAGTGTAAAATAAAGTACTGTGACTTTGCTGGCGCATCGTCTTTTTCCTCGTGGCCGCAGCGCCGCGGCACAGTGTTCCTTTGAATGACCTTTTGTCATATAGAGCTGCGTCAACTGCTGTGCTGTGGTAGGTGCGAGCTGCGGTGGAAATGTGTATTTTCGTAGTGTGTGGTGTCGTGACTGTAAGCCTGAAAGGCGTAGTCTGTGACTTCCCGCTGACTGCGGATCACGAATCCGCCAGGGATGTGTGGGGAGTTGAAAGGTGACCGTTCTGTTGAGTGGATCAATCAGGAAACCGAGTTAATGGTCGTCGTCCACTGGCTCTATTTCGACTGGGTGTTCATAAAATTCGGGATGGGCCAGTGTAGTGATGGGGAGTGCTGATCTGTATTGTTCGTTTAGCAAGATATAGCGGTTGTCAACGTAGCGTGTGTTGAGCAAGTGAAGGCTGGGTTGGTGTAAAAAGGTGTGGTATGTGGTTTGCCAGGTATGTTCGATGAGTGTGATTGCTACGTTGCAGAGTGCTGGTGAAAGTTGACTGCCAATGCCTGCTCCTTGGATTTGCTTGTAATAGGTGTTGCAGGCTTGAAAAATGCATGATTGAAGGGCTTGTTGTACAATCAGGGGGATGTGTTGAGTGTCGAGTGTGCGTTGTTGTGGGTGGTGGATGTAGTGTCGACCGATGTGGGAGTGTTGAATGGGATTGCCGGTGGATTGTACGTCGATGGTGATGGCGGTAGTTGGGCGTTGGGCTTTCCAGCGATTGCAGAGGCTGATGACTGCGTCGACGAGACGTTGTTGGGGTACACTGTTGAAGAAACCAACAAGGTCATCATTGATCGGTGTGAGGTGAATGTCTTCAGGTGTTGTCTGGAAATGGTTGTGGAGGTGCTGCCATAGGTTGGGTATGGAGAGTTGTCCTGGATGTTGAGGTAGAAGATGAAGAAGCATGATGTCCAATGCCTTGGAGGTAGCTCGTAAAAGGGTACCTGCTATAGATCTGAAGTAGCCTATGACGGTTCTTCCTTTTCGCCATGACTTCTTTTGTTTGAGGAAGACTACACCATGTGGTGTGTAGAATTGTTTGCGGAATCCCCATGGATAGGCTCGTCGTATGTTGGCGGAGAAAGATTGAGTGAGCAGTTGGTGCAGTTGTTGGTCCGTGAGGTCTGGTAGTGGTAGAAAGAGTTGTGGTGTGTTCCAAGTAGTGAGACATCCGTGGAAATAGTGTTGTGGGCAGAAAAGCCGTAGATTTTGCAGTTCGCGATCAGCGTGATGCAACACCAGCTTGTCTGTGAGGAACTGCTGTAATTGGGTGACGTTGCGTGATGTGAATCGTGGTGTGCGCAGTATGTGGTCGATGTGTTGTTTCCACTGTTGGTGTAGAAAAGGTAGGCTGTGTTGGTGAAGGGCGGTAGGTAGACCATGGTGTCGTAACCATTGAGTGAAGTGTTGAAAGTATTGTGTCTTCGTGGGAAAGAAAGTGCTGTTCATGTTGGCTTGTAGAAATATTTGAAGATGGCTGGGTAGCTGTAGGTCGTCGAGTGTGAGCACATAGTGGCCATCGTGGAGCAGCGGTGTGTGGTTGGGTCGAAGTAAGGAGTGCATGTGGGGGCAGCTGCATGGCATGTCGGCCGCTGAGGGCTGTGCTGAGAAAAGTTCTTCCCAACGTTTGTGATTGTACAGCCGTGATCGTAATGTCTTGTGTGCTGCTTCGCGCAGTTTTGTGGTGGGTGGATGGAATGGAATGACGTGGTGCATGTGGTGTTGGATCAATGTGCGAAGCCATTTTTCAGTGGAGGATGAGAAAGTACTGTGGGAGAGGAAGGGGATGGTGAAGGGCTTGTTGGCTTTTGGTGGAGTGAGATTGCGGAAGCTGAGTGCTGAGTGTATAAGGTGAAGGACCCGTGATCGATCTGGTTCTTCTAAGCTGGCGGCCATGCGTCGGAAGGCATAGATTTCGAGATCAGTGTATTTGCCGCTGCGGATGGCTGTTGAAGTTTCAAAAGATGAATGTGTATGTTTGCTGAGCTCACGTAGGACCGTCAAGGCGTGCAAGCGTTGACTTGTGTGGAGGCGCGGCTGTTTGATGGTGTGTTGTCGTCGTCGAAGCCGTTGGAAAAGACGTTTGTGAGTGGACATGCGTGTGAAGGTGGTGCGATGTTTTGCAAATTGCCAGCCAGAGGCCTTGAGTTTGAGGTGTCGTTGAATGTATGGCCAATTGAGGGTGGGTTGCCATTCTTGAATCCGCAAGTGTTCGTAAATCCAAGCTTGATCGTAGGCATCGTGGTGGGAGAGGTAGATAGTACTGTAGTGGTGGAGGTTGTTCTTGGAATGCCAATAGCGTAGGGATAGTTCGGCTGAAATTGGGTGGTTGTTGTGTAATTGTTTGAGTTTGGCGTGGCGGTTGTATTCTCGCTTCGGAATGGTGATGCTGGTAGAGCCGATGTAAGTGTGCCCATGCTGGTGGTATTGGTGTGTGGTGTGGTGCTGATTGAAGAAGAGTTTCGCGTAAACTGCATTGGGATGTGTGAACATGTGGTAATGGTAGGTGTGTGGGGTAACTTGTAGCTGGTTGAAACGTGAGCGCCGTTGTATGGAGTGGTGTGTTTGAGATGGAAAGGCAAAAAGGCATGTGAGGTGAATAAGACTGATGGAAAAGATCGCGTGGGTCTTGTCAATGTAGGGTGTGAAGTGGACAAAGTGTGAAAGTGCTGTGTGAAGTGTAGTCAAGAATTGTAAAGTGAGATGTGTTGGTTGACGCAGCGCTTGTTGAGCGAGTCAGGCTGCTAATGCCGAACCCGCTGCCACCAGCTGCTGTAGTGAACGTGGTGGTAGCTTAAGCACCCGGGTGAGCGGGATGCCATAGCGTGTGGCTGCCTCCTGGAGCTGTTCTTTTGTGATGCGTTCGTCTCGAAGAATTTGCAGGATATTGGTGACTTGTGTCTGAGTGGCTGGTGGTAGTGTCTTGAGCCATTTCTGAATGCCTGCTGCCGTGTAGTTGGCTGGTGAGTTGTCTTGTAGTGTTTGAGTGGTGGGGTTGAGAATGGTGTTAGCTGTGAGCGCGGCTGGGGCTGTAAGTGGGAGACGGGGTTGGGAAGCTGATGATGGGGCGGGGTGTGTCCCTGGTTTTGTTGGTGTAAGTGCAATGCCATGAGTCTTCAATTTGTCGCGAGCGCGCTGGAGTTCGCTCTCTTGCTGGTGTAGGCGATCTGTCTGTAGTTGAAGTTTTCGGAGTGCTGTACCTTCGCCTGCGGGTGGTGTGAGGCCTCGTAGGAAGTCAATCGCGCGGGAAATGAGTGGTTGCATAAATTGCTTGGCATCTGTCGTTTTGTTTGGAATGGATTGATTAGCTTGTTGGTGTAAATATTCAGCAATGTTGTCAGTGTCCAGGTTGTGGGCTCGCATCTCTGGCAACAATTGTGAGGTGAACACTGCTTCTGCGATAGACCTGGTGGTCACGATGCCAGTGTACCGTCCTTGGGATAAAGTACGAAGGCTGTGGTCTTGTAGGCCAAAGCGACTGAGCTGCCAAGGAAAGATGTCCAAGACAGGCTGTCCTGCCAGATTGTATTTTCTGGACCATTGTGTCGGCTGGATCGTGCGGAATAATGTTTGACCATGTACTGTATTGATGTCAAGGTGTGTGTCGCTGGGGGTCCATGTGTCTGGTAAGGTGGGGATATTGGGGGTTACAACGCCAAGTGGTGGAGGCGTTGGATGGTGGGATGCCGGGGGTGGGGGAAGGGGTTCTGGAGGGAACGCCGCGGCTGGGGCTGGGGAAACTGTAGATTGGTCGGTCGTGTTGGTTGTGTGAGGGTGGTGATAAGGATGGTGGTAGTGATGACGTACTGCATTTGTTAGGGGTCCATAGCCGGCGCTGGGTGTTGCAGTACCGTAATAGTGTTGCCACCATTGTTGATGCGCATCCATGATGGGGATCAAGAGAGTCCCGCAAAAAGAACGTTGAAGGCGAGGAGTAGTCGAAACTTTTTTTGAACCACAATGGCTAGAGTGTTCTAGTGAAGTCGTCTGTTGAAGGCCAATCTAGTCAATACAACGAGTAAGTAAAGACAGCAGAAAAACCAAAACTTGGAAATCATGGAAACCTCAGTACTGGGGATGTTTTGCAGTAGCTGGCAATATCGGCGAGCTATATACATTGAGTCAAAAACCATAAATCAGGTCTAATGCCCTCTCACGGTGGAGCTCCAGCATCATCCCACCAGGGTCCAGGAGGGCCCGTGCCCGCTTCCGGATGGTTCGGCCGGATGTTGGTCGGAGTAGGCATGTAGTAGATGGTGGGTGTACTGTTTGATGCTGAAGAGGGTGGTGCTGAGATCGGTCCGATGGCTGTCAGTGTGGCATGTCCCTGTAGTGGGATGCGAATGTTGTAGACTTGAGTGGGGTCACATTGTTGTGAGGTTGTGCGCGGTGGCGGGTTGGTTGGAAAGAGATTGACTGGTCGTGGGGGTGAAATGCAGCTGTTGGCTGAGCGCATACAGGTGTCGTTGCTGTCTGAGGGGTGATTGGCTGTGAGTGTTCTTGCGTTGTGGTGTTGGTGGTGACAGGAGGTGACGTGGTGCAAGGTTGTGCCATGGCTTGCGGGGGTGTATAAGGGTGAATAAGCTCACTTTGGAGAATGCTTGTGGTTGGGTCATCTGTGAGGTCGGATGTGTCTGTGGACTTGCCCTTGCCCTTGCCTTTCAATTGGCTGGGCGAGAAATGGCCGATTGCCTCAATGTGGTCTAAAGCAGCTGTGAGGTCGTCTGCAGCGTGGTTGACCAGTGCCCTGATCCTCAATATGCGGTCCAACAATGGTGGAGGGAGATGGGGGTAAATAGTATCGTCGAAGTACATTGCCTGCTGCAATGAATGAAGCTGCTCTCTGGTATGATAGATGGTGGTGCGACAGCTGTGTTGTGAGGTGTACACTCCGTAGATGTGTGCCGCTGGTGTGCCCTGGGTCCAGCTCCAAAATGCCGCTTCCATCGTGGCAGTGCGAAAATGTCGAGGCAATACGAACAGTTGGGATCAAAAAGCTGAGATAGAAGGCGACAATAATAAACAGTTCTTGTGAATGCAACGTTGAAAGAGTTGAAAGCCGGTGGTTTTGTGTGAAATCAAGAAACCCAAAATCCAGAATCCAAAAATACTGCATCAATAAATCGAGTGAACGGCCGTGGTGAAACAGTGGAAGATGACAAAGATGACAAAGAGGTATTGACTCTGCAATTTTGAATTCTGCTCCAAGGTGTGGGGTGAAACTCGCCGGGTGAAACTTCCGAGTGCTATTGGTCGGAGTCGAGCTGTGTGGTGCGGTGTGCCCTGATGGGAATAGTGGCAGTGGTAGTGTTTTGTTGGTGTTTTGTGTTGTGTCCAGTTTGCAGTGAGGATGTGAGAAGTCGAATACGGTATCAGTAATAGTAATAAATTGAATAAAATAAATAAATATGTTGTTGTGTTGATGAGTTTTTTGGTAGCTGAATCATTCGGCCGCAGGTGGCTCTCATGGCGCGGGATCTTGATCAACTTGGCGAGGAAGTAGATGCTGTGGAGATGGATATGATGGCTGCTTAGGTCGTGTGGGGCATGTCGGTGGTGGTGGTTGTGATGGTTTGGTGGATGGTGATGTCTTGGATAAGGTTCGCGGTGGTGCCGGTATCGGTGGTGTTTTTGGTGGCGGTGGTGGTGGTTGTGTAGGTGGTGGTGGTAGTGGAAGTGGTGATGTTGGTGGTGGAAGAGGGTGGTGCGAGACTGTGGTGACGTGTGGTGTTGCTGAGATGTTTGAAGCGGTTTTGTCTGAGGGCGAATGCTGCAGAGCGAAGGCGCTGTCGCTAGTGTCCTCTGTAGGTGTGAGCGGTGGTGGTGCTGTATGTGGTGAGTCTGGCCGTGTCGTTGGGGAGGCTCGTGAAGAGTGTCTGGAAGTGTGGTGTTCTGTCTGGTGGCTGGGTGATGGTGTCCTAGATGGTGTTGGTGATGGTTGATGTCTTGTCCTTCGAGAGGAGCGGTGGTGTGTCGATCGTGTCAATCGCTCTCGACGGGTGTGGCGAGAGATGGATGTGCGAGAGCGTCGTGTGCGAGAGCGTCTGGAACGGGTAGTGGAGCGTTGTGATTGTTTTGGTTGTTTTTGATGTTTGGCGTGCTTGGAGTAGTGATGGTGCTGGTGTGGAGAATGTGTGCGCTGAGATTGAGGGCTGGTGTGCCTGTTAGTGCGAGGTGAGGGAATGCGTTCACGGTGGCTCCGTGTGGCTGTGGCTTGTGGCTTTTTGCGTGGTTGTCGTGTGTGAGATCTGGATCGTTGGGTGTGGTGATGGGTATGTTTGGTGGTGTGAGAGTGTGATGCTGCTGAGGAAGTACGCTGCTGCCATATTAGGAGTGGTTGCTTTGATAGCTTTTGACGTGTGTGGTGGTGTGGTCGTTCTTGTAGATGTATAGTCGGGCGACTGTCAGTATGTGGTGTCGGCTCTGTCGGTGAGGGAGGCGTGTTCGATCGTTCGAAGGTGGGTGTGGATGTCGTGCGAGTCTTGTCCAAGGTGGTGGCCAGTCGTAGGACTTGGTGATGGAGAGTGGTTGGTATGTGTTGTAATCTGAGACATTGGTGGTAGAAAGTCTGCTGGTGCTCCAAGTTTGTTTTCATCGTGGGCAGCAAAGTTTGGAGCGGTTGGATTCGACCTGGTAGGCGTGGGTCCTGGTTGTTGGTGTCGGATTCTGCTAGTTGCAATTGTTTGATTGTATCATGGAGTCGGTTGAGTTGAAGTACCATCAGCCGGTTGATCTGTATGTTGGTGTCCCGCAGCTGTGAAATAATCTGAGCGTCCAAGGCAACAAGGGAATCCATCGCGGGGTCTGTACACGAGCGAAAAAACTGAGCTAAGTTGAATGGCTGAGCTGCAATAACGTCAAGGTATAACCAAGACCACCATAAGTCATCAAGGTCAACAACAACAGTCAAAATCAATGGATAGAATGAATCCTGCACATGCATTGGAAAAGAGTGAATTGAGTGCAAAAGCTGACCGATCTGTACATGGAATCGACGGTGTGGCAATGGTCGGATGTTTTGATATCAATCAGTGTGAGAAAATCAAGAGAAAAGAACTTGTTTGAACATAATGGGACTCCACTTGCAATCGAACTTGTTTTTGGCAGCACGTGTGGAAGAGAATTAGGGCAGTGTTCATGGGTTGGAGTCTATTGCTCACAACTGCTGAAACGACAAAGGAAAGAAGTACAATTATGTAAATAAGTGCAGATTGAGAATAAGTACAAAGCAATCAATAATTCTGGGTGTTCTTCGGCACAAAGTAGTCCTGGGACATAGTAGGTTTGTAGGCGGACTGTGTGACAAAGTGAACTGCTGTCAATCATGTGCTGATGGATCTCGATGTGAGTCCAAGGTGTTGTTGATCTCTGTCTCTTTGTCTGATGGAGCTGGGGCTTCTGTAGTCATCGTACTGGCGTCCCGTGTGGCCGGAGGCGTTGCCTCGGCTTGGTGAGATGTTTTATGAGGTGATGCTGCTTCTGCTTCTGCTTCTGGGCTCTCTGGCGGTTGAGGTGTGTAGAGAATTTGTAAGACTTGCCATCGACCTTTGCAATCAAAAGGCGTTTTGTTGAGTGCGTTGGCAATGTATTTCCAACTGGGGCGAGCTCGCTTGTTGAGTTTGAAGGCAGCCAATTTCTCGTCATCGCTGGGTTCCCATCCTCCATTGTCAGGATATGGAGGGGAGTCACTGAGATTTTGTGGTGGTTTAGGTGGAGGTACTGGTGAAAGAGGTGGTGGAATTGGTAGTGGCTGTGGAGGTGTGGTGGGCGAGCTGTTGAGAGAAATCGTTGTGATCGGTGGTGTAAGCTGTTGTTGGAAGTCTGTGTTGTTTTTGTGTTCCAGTCGTGGTTGAGTCGTTTTGTCTTTGTGGTGTGTTGGCGAGTGCTGATGTGGTGAAGTGTGTGTGTAAGAGGGTGAAGGTTCTGGTTTGCATCTCAAGTGAGATTTGCCGGTGGTGTGAGGTGGACTGCGACTGCGTGATGGAGTAGGTGGTGGCGGCGGTGGTGGAGTGCGTCTGCTTGATCGTTTGGAAGAGGTTGGCGTGGTAATAGGTTGGTGGGCAGGTGGTAGTGGTTGTGGTGTAAAAAGTGGCAGGTTTTGGAACGTGGTGGCAATAGATGTGGCTGCTTGAAGGTGAGCTAAAAGGAGTCGATGTGCGAATGCTGTGTCCAGAGGAGATGTCATCCTCGTGGTACTCGTCGTAGGACCAATATGGCTTGTACGGTTGTAAAAGGTCGTGCTCAATAGTTTGAATAATATAAGATGGCTGCGGTGCAAAGTAAGTAAGTGAAAAGAATGTCGAAAAGGTCATGGGACAACACAAGAAGTCGTGCTGAATCTCGTCAGTGTATGTGAAAATCCGAAAAGCCAGAACGATCTGAAAAATCTGAAAATTCTGACATGTCGACAGTCGTGGTGACTCTAATGTCATGTTGTCTGCAGAAAGTCATGCGGATGCAGCATCTTGAAAATAAATGAAGGTTGTTTGTCAACGATTTGATTAGTGAAAAAGTGAAATGTAACAAATCAGGAGCGAGCAGCATGGATATTTTGAGGACTTGTCGTCATCCGAGATATGGGGTGAAAAAGATCCTCTTGGGCTGGAAAGGGTTGAATTAAATGAAGCTGAGCGGTGGCTTTGCGTCGCTTTTCCAAGCAATCCCTTCAATCCTTGAATGCTTGGGGTGTGCTACCCAGCATTTTCCTGGGGTATATTTCACAATCCCTTCACCTCGAAGTAGCAGGTCGTTCGCAGCGGATTCGCCCCCATGAGTTACTTTCTGGCCATGGCCATAAGCTTTAATCGTCAAGATGAGGCCGCTGCGGTTTTTGGCCATGTTTGAAGCGTTGAATAACACTCGCGCGGCTTCGGCAACATCATGTGGCTCATAGTTCGATAGCTCGCAAGCTTGGCAAAAATAGCCTACGTTGTGGTCGTCGTGCAAAACGGATCTCACAATTTCGCCCGCCTCAAGTATGGAAATGATGTTTCCCTCTTCGCTAACATGTGCCGCAAAGATGTGTTTAATCGGTGGTATATTCAAAGCCTCTCTCCGTGTAGGAGGGAGGATTGGGGCATCGCCCCTGCTCGCTAGTGTGGGGATGGTGAGTAGTAGGAATGAATGATGTTCTTCTTTGTTGGTGTCGTCGCTCCATTTTGTGTGTGTGAGAAGTTGCAGGTCTGTAAAGTGGGTGCTGTTCAGATGGGCTGCGCTAAGCACTTTGGCCACGTAGGAAATCATTGGGTTCATTTTGGACGTCAAGCGATTGTGCGTACTGGTTGATCCATTGGAAGACATCCCATTGTGCAGGATCAGTGGGTGGTTGGAATTTTGGAGGAGGCAGGTTGTGAGGACGTCGTTGAACTGGAATAGTTGGTGGCGCAATGGGCGGTGGCGTTGGTGCCTTTTTGGTGGTATGCTTGGGTGTGAAAAGTGGGTTGGGTTTGAGTGTGATGCCTGAGGTACGGTGGGCTGAGTCCAGAGTGTGTTTTGTAGTGGTGGCAGCGGTGATGTCTTTGGTGGAAGTGTGAGTTTTGTCTTGTGTTAAGGCTGGTGATGGTGATGTGTGCCTGTCAGCAGGCGTGGAATGTGGTTGTGAGCTGGCCACTGATTGTGTAGCCGAGCTTCGTCGTGGCAATGGAGAGCGTGGAGTGCGTACTGAGCGAGTGCGGCTCCTGGATCTGGATGTAGCTTGTGATGGTGCAATGGTGGGAACGGCAGGAAAAGCTGAGTAGCGGTGGTGTTCAGGTGTACGTGGAGGCGAACGATCTGGGTCTCGCCAAATACCTCTTGTGGTGCTGAGTGTGGGCGCAATAGATGGTGTCGGTTTGGTTGTGCGTGGCACGTTGGGTGGTGGTGGAGGCTGAGCTGGTGTGGTGATGGACGCTGAAGCAGGTTCAGTGGGAGCTGCTGGAGTGTGTGGTGGTGGAGCCATTGTGGCAGGCGGTGGTGTAGCGGTCACTGCGGGATTGGTGGCGTGTGGTAGATCAGTTGAGGGAGGTGGTGGTTGTGGTAGTGGTGGGGGTGGTGATTGGCTTGTAGTGTGTGGTGCATGTGGTTGATGTGGTTGATGTGGTTGAGGTGGCTGTGTTGGAGGTGTGTGGACGTGGGATTGTATTGGTTGTGTTGCGTGAAGTGGATGCGGTTGCGGATGTTGGGTACTGTCAAGAGGAGCGGTAGGTTGTACTGGATAATGTGCCTGTACTGGATGTGGCTGCATGTAGTGGGCTTGAGGTGGAAGTGGCGTGGGAAATGGATAACCGTGAGGAATTGGATGATGTGGTGGAACTGGTGGCAGTGTTGGGTATGGTTGTGGTGGAGCATGTGATGGGTATGGGAACCAATGTGGTTGTGTGGGTTGTGGTTGCTGCTGTAGATGTGGTGGTAGTGAATACGGCCAGGGATACGTCATGGCTGCTCGGCAAGTCGAATAAGGTCGATGTATGTATGTAAGTAGAGGTGTGAATCAAAGCAGTCCTTGAACATGAACCTGAAAAAGTGAAACTGTAAACTGTATAATATGTCGCTGCAAAGTGGAGGAGTGTGCAATTGACTTTAATTGAACTCTTGAAATTGAAATTGAAAAATTGAAATGGAAAGGATTCCTGGGTGAGACAGATGCAGTTTGACTCTGCAGTATATTTCAGTGGGAAATTCAGTGAACTCTGCAGTAAACTTCACGTGTGCTGGGTGAGACAATCCAAGCTGATTTCGAGCAGGAAAATCAGTTGAGAAAAATTCAGAAAAACTTCAGGAAGCTTACGCCTGCGGTGAGGAGTGAAAAGGTTCTTGCAGTAACGGCGCCCCGTAGGGATCACACAACTTACCACAGTGGGAAGAAGCTGCGGAGACACACTTGAGAAGGTTGCTCCGTGGAGCGCGATTTCAGGCTGCTTCGCGGTGAGCATTAGCACTTTACATTTAGGTATTGCATTAGCCGAGAGCATTAGCACTTTATTGCAAAATCAACGTATGAGACAGCGTTGAACTGACTTAGAAGCATCAATGAGTGAGAATTAAAAATTGCAGGTACAAGATACTGCGTCCAGTATCTCATCCAACCGAACACCATAGCTTTGTTAGCACGGCTAGGTGAACGGCCGCCGTGCCCCCTGCTGCTGTACAATGGTCACGAAAGTCCTAGGAAAAGTTAGTAAGAGCTAGAGTAGTGTCCTTGGAAACAGGAGTGGACACACACACACATAGAGAAGAAGGTTACCTTGACATCTCAATATCTCGGAACTATTTTTGCAGCGAGGGTTATTCTGCGTTCATAGTTGGCTTAGCTTTCCTGACTGAAAACATAGTTTCCTCCTACAACGCCTTCCGCTTCCGCCACCCAAGCAGAAGCAGAAAGAACAGAGGCACACGAGAATCACATCTGACACTTGCCTGAGGCTCTCCACCTGGCAGACTACAATCGTTTCGGCCCTGGAGTTGTGCAATTCGTCCTTGCCGAGAGGACCTTTTCCTGTTTCCCGGAAAACCGAAGCAGAGACACAGGTGTAGCGCGCACCTGCTACGAACGAGCTGGTTTCAAGATGATCAAGGACACGTAAAACATATTGTTTTTAACGCCCGGCGGGGGGGGGTAGGCCGCCAGAGGTAGCTACTAGCTACTAGCTAGCTACATCTAGCTACATATGGACGGATAACTCACGCTTCCTTGAAGAAGCGCTCGCACTAATGATTTGGTTCCTAGACTTTTAGGAAAACTTACAGTAAGTTTGAAACCTATGGGTATTGGATTTGATTGCCGCGACAAGCCTCTCGCAGCAGGTGTAACTTGCAACTTTGCATTTACTTCAACTTGCCTAGTTCGATTTAATTTTGATTTTCGCCAGGAAGAACCAGACTGTTATGCAGGGGTGGGGCGACGCATGCATTCATCTTTGCTGTGACTTGCCTTGAGAAAGCCGGGGCTTCTGCCCTTTTTTTGATTATTGGTTTGATCCGTCAATGCATGCCATGCAAGCGTAACATGTCGGCTGTAGATACTGGCATTAGATTCTTCCGAGATGTTGATTGATGCCTAGATCTCATGATGACTTGGAATTTTAGTTTAGTGTGTTTAGTGCGACTCATGAACCAGTCGAGGTATGCTCTCTTCATCGAGTAGCCTGTAGCCTTATACTTCTTTGAGCCGTCAGTCGTCAGTCGCAAAAATGCGCAGCACAGAGGCTTTTGGTGTCGTGGTGGCCTTCGCAGTCTTATTCTTTGCAGGTGCAGGAGGTGACAAAGGAGGTCGTGAGACCAATCTACGAGGCTGCAGTTTTGGTGGATGTCAATGTTCCGTTGAAGATACCCACACACACACAGAGCGTGTTATGACAGAGTCAATCGGCCTGTGAAGTCATCGGCCGGAGTGCAGCTCCTGCACTTGGGTTATTTGTACACCTTTTGGCAGGTGACCGAGAAGATTGTAGAGGTGCCCCACACCTTAGTGACCGAAAGAATTCAGGAGGCGCAGCAAAATGAAAAAATGACATGCACTCTTCCGAACACATTGACCTTTTCTCATAGCACTCATGAGCTTTTGAAGGTCTGGGGCCTGGAAACAAGCAGCATTAATGAGAAAGCTGATGAATCAGTCACAGCCCGCAGGTGCCAAAGGTGGAGTTTGTCCCTTTGGTCAAGCAGGTCCCAAAGACGCAGGTAAGAGAAGTTCAGAAGCAGGCCAGGATTCACGGGACACAAGGAAATTGGATCAATGAACATGAGCACATTGAGAAGCAGTTCAGTTTGTTTGATGCTATTTTCTATTTACATTTCATGAAGTCTTAATGCGGCATTCTAAATTCACCATGACATGCAATCATCGAATCAAACGCAGGTAGGCGTCCCACATTTTCAATGCCGTGAACGGGTTGTGGAGGCAATGCAATGATGGTTTCCAACATGGCAAGAACGGTGCCGCCATCTGACACATTGCGGCGCACTCCCGTAGCTACATAGGTGCCTACCACCATGGTGGCCGAACAGATGGTGGAGGTTCCGCAGGTGCAGATTGAGGAGCCATTTGTTCAGATGCAAGGACACATAAGTTATATTTTAAAAGTCTTGCGTGCTTTCTGCATTCCCAGGAGCTCCTAAAGGAGGTCCCGCGGCCAGAGGCTGGCACAGGACCATATCAAAGCAGTCACTTAAAGTTTTCATTACTGTAAATAACTGCAAATAGTTCCTATTTCAGAAAGCCTCTTGGAGTTGTGTGGGCAGGTGAAGGTTGTGGCCAAGCCGGTGGAGAAACCAGTCAATGAATATGTAGAACGTATCGTTGAGGCCAGCATATCTAAAACGTTTGTGTAAACCACGCTTTCCTCAGTTGAGCGTCCCGAAGTGTTTGCTGCAGCATCCCTTATGCGATGCTTTTTAACAAGTTCAGCCTTTGTACCCTTGATCAACCAGCCCGGCAGGTGCCTCACACCACAATTCAAGAGTGCATCATTGAGGTGCGGTTACACTCATCCTCTGGAGCAAAGACACTTTGATTTGGATTGGCCAGCTTTGTTACCTCAGCCTAAGCGCTTGTGTACCGTTTGTAAAGCTGGTTTTATTGAAAGACATCTTATGTGAAACTCTGTCGTCACGAATTGCCAGACTTCTTACAGCCTGCCATTGCAGCCCCAACACAAGAACGTTCGTTTTAGCATTTGTCCAACTCTTTCGATATTCCTGCTGCAAGAAAAATAAACTGTATAGCTTCTGCCTATGGGAAGTACATTGTAAGACAGCATTTGGACGGTGGGCCTTTGTGCTGTTTATCCGGATTTGGACTGATTTGGGCCTTTCTATGTCTTTCTAGTCCTTTTGCGCAATGCTAGCGAATGTTCAAAGCCAGAGCCATAACATGTCACCAGTACTTTCAGTTAGTGATGACCTCATGCACACATGCCAGTCCAGGAGCAAACATCCAGACAACAGAAGCAACCACAACAGTAATGATGCTGAGAACAAGAACCAAACGCCACGAGACAAGAGGTGCGACTAAGACCTTAGAGACACGAGTGCTTGGTTGAGGGGTGCATGATACTACAGTTGAAACGCCATCCGATTCTGTGGGCTTTCAACCTACTAGCGATGGCCTTCAACCTAAGAGTGATGGCCTCCAACGTAATTACTGGCGATGCCTTCCAACCTAAGAGCCATGGCCTCCAACCTACTGGCGATGACCTCCAACCTAATAGTGTCTGATTCTGTGGGCTTTCATGGAAATGCAGAGCGTGAATAGAGGGCCAACCAGCACTTTTCGCGTCACACAGTTGCAACATGTATTTACCCCTGCGGATTGTTCCGCCGGCCCTTTGGGAGGGGGGGGAGGGGGGGGGGAGGGGGGGGGGGGGGGGGAAGGGAAGGGGGGGAAGTTAGACTTGTCAAAAATCCGCGCCGTGGGTACAATTAGACAAAACGCAAAACTACTACTAGGATAGCATACAAACCAATCACCTAAAACACGCCGCGCCCAAGGGCCGGCGGATTTGCTCGAATGGGCCTTCCCGCTCTCGTGCAAGTAGAGCGTACGGTGCTCCAAATTCCAACCAATTTTGTGTATATACTGTATAACAATAACATTGTACAATATGTATAACTACAACTGATGTTTACTGGTTGTAAAGTCAAAGACAGAGCACGATGGCTGCAAGCACTGCTTGCCAAGGTTACCAGACAAAAAGTCAAGCCCTGGCATGAAGATATGCTATTAATCCACAAGTTTACCATATAAGTTTAGTTGATTAACGGCCAAGCCATCGACACCAATCTTTTTCATCTACATGCATGCAATTGTGGCTATGTAACAAGCGTCCACAGCAACGACTGGCCTGGTCACCAGATGCTGAATGCCCACACAGCATCGTGTCACAACAGTATTATATGTACAAACTTGAACAACTAACAGGCATTGGTCTCGACTCAGCTGGGTGACAAGTACTTGTGGGTGGCAAGTGGGTGACACTGGAATAGCCTTGAGAAATGTCTTGCAGGTACCCAAAGTTGAAGTCCAGGAGATTGTGAAACAGGTGAGTCCCAGACACATGCTTTCTGCAAAATTAATTAATCAATACTCTGCCTGACGTTTTCAACATCTACGTTTGCTTTGATTGACATGATACACTAGCAATCATGTCTGTCAATCGATTCTTTGTTTCAGGTGCCCCGACCTGAAGTGCAGGTCGTTGACAGACAGGTTTGGCAGTCAATCTTTTCCAGCTCAACTTTCGGGTGCTACAGAGTGCTATGGAGTGCTACAGCTATGGCTATACTATGGCTAATGCGCACATATATATATATACTTAGTGCATAGCTGCTGACACACGTTTTGCCGCTTCGCACTGAAGTTGGTGGCATGTCATGCCCAGCGATCCTTCGTCGCCTATGGCAACCAGCCACCACCC
>CAXAMN010028406.1:319523-338405 GCA_963970005.1 Durusdinium trenchii | reverse complement strand
GTCATGCCCAGCGATCCTTCGTCGCCTATGGCAACCAGCCACCACCCCTCTTCACTGCACTCGGCCGTGTGCCAGCTTCACCCATCTACGTGTAGTGCACGTGCTGGTCCACATTGGCCATCTTCCGTGCTAGTCCTGACAGGACATCGCCCGGGTCGTGGAGGTAGCGCTGCACCGCTGAGGACGTCCACCGTCCGGTCCTCTTGACCACTTCGATCTCCCCAGTCACCTGGTAGAGCGCCGATGCCCCTCCAATCCTCAAGGAATGGGATTGGAACCGCTCTGCCGGCAAACCCAGCGCCCTTGCGGCCCTCTGCAGCAGGTTCTGCACCTCCAGCCTCTTGATGACTGGGCCCGATGCCCATCGGAACAAGGGCATGTGACTCTCCGGTCCTCGCCCAAAACGCCTCGGCGCCACTTCACGAAGTCGGTGAAGAGCTGTGACCACGCAGACGAACTCGACCTCCGTCTTCAACATTGTCTTGCACGTCCCAAAGGCCTCTTGATCCGCCTTCGTCTTGCGGAACTGTAGGGTCGCCTCCTGGGGGTCGTTCTCATCGGGGCGTCCTCTGGTCGTGAGGGGGATGTCCTGGCCCCTCACAATCATCTCCTGGTCTACCCCGCTGGAGTCAGAGAACTCGCGAGCACGGAGCATGAAGAACCATGCAGTGACCACCGCTGCGTGCGCCATCCTGCAGTCAACCTTGAGCTCTCCAATTGCATCTGCTCCCGAAGCCATCTGCTTGCCGAGCCACTTGAGCATCTGAACTGTAACACCCAGGCGTCTTGGCCTCTTCACTCTTCTCGAGCGAATTGAGCACGATCCACAGCCGGTGCGTCTTGACCGTCGTATCCCCATGTCCAGCTCGTTTGTGCGCATCCTTGATGGCGAAGACAGCTTGCTTCATGGTGGCTACCGAGGTGCCCGACCATCCCAAATATCCCAGGTACCCCAGGACCTTGTTCTCATTGTGGATCGGGTCGCCCTTGTGGTCGAGGTAAGGCGTCAGCCATCCTTGGCGTCGGCTCCAATCACACCACTTTCCCCATGCCGTGGCGTAGGCTTTCTGCGTGCTCGCTGCCTTGTCCCCCACCAAGTGCGCCTCAAGCCATTCTTCCACTTGCGCCTGGATCTCCATGTCGGGGTTGAAGTCCGGGTTGAGGTCGATGAACTTAGCGCCATTCCGTCGCCCTCCACACCTTCTTTCATCACTACCCCCGAAGGTTCCGTCATACTCCTCAATGGCCTCCAGCCACAACTCCTCGCCCCAAAACCACACGGTGCGTCCGGTCATCATCCAGACCCCCCGCCTTCCGATCTGGTAGGGCTCGACCAAAATCACCCCGTCGCCATCTCCTCAGCCACTGTAGCAAAATGCCCAATGACTTGTAATCCTCCTTGTCGGCACACATCCCGGCTTTGCCCTCTCTGCCTTCCTTGGCGAGCTCCGCCGCGGTTCTAACCAGGCTCAAAGCGGTTCTTCGTCTGGTGGCTTTGCACCCTTCTCGTTCTGCCTCTTTCTCACCAACCTGACTTACCAGGCTCTTCCATTCATCCAGGCGCCTGCCCTGAAGGACCCAGATATCTTCTCCTGCCAAGCTCCTCACCTTGCCCACCGGCGCCGCCTTGTCCTGCACCAGGATACGCTGCATGCCTTTCTCAACTTGATCAACGAGAGGCCAGCGGCAGGGCCCACTCAAGGATTCTGCCTGTCCCCATCCTCCTTGATCCATGCATGAGCCGTGACCACAGGCAGCATCACCTCCTGGCTGACGTTGACCGCGTTCTCGTACTTCTCAACCGGAACGCAGTTGCCCTCCTCGAACTTCCTCAAGTAGGATCCCATTGCCGGCGGAGTAACCGACTTGACCATCAGGAATTCCACGGCCTCCCGGGTCTTTTCCACCAGAAAGACGAAACCGGCGACTCGTCTTCTCACCATGGCCTCACCAAGCTCCGAGGTCACGAACTCTTGCAGGGTGCAGCTCCGCCCAACGCTCCCAGCCCATTGCTCCAAGTAGGCCCACTTTACCTCGGTAGGTCCTTCCAGGATTGCGACATCGAAGACCTCGCTGTCGAGATAGGCTGTGAACCCGTTTACCCTGCGGGTCCGGCCCAATGGTGGCTGCCGATCACCCTGTAGCCCAGCGTCTGCCCCTCACCGGAGAAGTACTCAAAGTCCTTGACGAAGCGGGGCCCTGCTGTCCATTCGATCACCTCGACCTCCTTCAACTCTGCGGGCTGTCTCAGGATTGCTCTTCAGCTCGTACCGGTCCTCCTGATCTGCCCACGACAGGAAGCACAGGCCGAAGCGCTCTGTGTCCTCCAGAGCTTGGTGGATGCTTTCTTCACAATGAGCTCTGCTGCCTCCTTCTCCTCCAGGCGGGTGAGAGCGTCTGCGTCCTCATTGTGGAAGGTCCTCCACCAGCCGCCCAAAATGCGACATCGGTGACGTTTCTCCACCAGGTTCAAGACGCGGATCAACAGCCGTCCTGCTCGCACACCACTCTTCCGTCCGGTGAACCAGAAGTAGACAACCTTGTTGTCCCCGGCGTACACCGCAACTCGCCCTTCCCACAAATGGCCAACTTGCAGGCAAAGGCTACGAAGCTCAGCATCTCCCCCAAATGAATGGCCAGCCTGCCGTCCTCCTGTCCCTCAGCCTCAACGACCTGTCTGATCCAAGGCTTCAACAGCTCAACGTCCTCCCGGCAAGCCAGACGATTTGTCCAGTCGATGGCCGCCTGAGGATACGAAGACGGGGCCTCCTCCTTGTTGTCCAGGCAAAGCCAAGCCGTCCAACGGGGGTAACTAACAGCTCTCTGATGTCCCCTCTAAATTTGGTCGCCCATACCTGGCGCACAACCATCTACACCTCCCCCATCAACTCCTCCTAGGAACACATCAGCACTGCGAAGTTCGTTCTTGAGTCCAGTAACCACCACACTCCACCCGTTGGCGACTCCTCTCAATCTCTGCAGTTCCTTCAGCGGGAGACTCTTTCCCCCATAGTTAGCACGGCTGAGCGAGCAGGTAGGCCCCTTGGAGGATGCGGGCTTCAGGCAGTGACATTCTTTCCGTGTCAGCGTCGATGATAAGGCCCCACACCGTTTGCTGGTTGCTGTAACAGCCTTCCTCAGCGTCCTTGAGCTTGTTGATGGCCTTCTCACCCAATAGCTGCGTCACTGCCCATTCATACACCTCACTGGACACCCAAGGTCTCAGCCCGATCACCGGCTCAACCAGCACCATGTCATCGACGAGGATCTTTCCGCAAAAGTGTAGCTCCTCCGTGGCTCGCCCCCATGCTGTCCATTCACCACGAGGCCCAGAGAACCCAAAGCTGGAGACCAAATAGATGACCGTGAGATCTCCCAGCCCTTGAAGGTCTGTAGCGGTTCCGCCTGACCCCATCAACCCCGGCTTCCACGGAACATCCCTAGCGAACAGCTCCGGGTCGACCCAAAGTAGCCTGAAAGCCCCGGCCACATCCTTCTTCGCCAAGACGACCTTGACTCCTGGGTATCTTGCCTTCAGCCACAGGATTTGCCTTGCGACCTGCTCATGAGTCGGCTGCGCCGCTGGAGGGTGGAGATCCTTGTGAGTCCCTCCGTTGACCTGTCGTTGGTCATGAACCAGTCGAGCCTCTGTCGACAGCGACCGATTTGGAAGCATCTTGAGCACCAGCTCAAAGGGCGAAGAGACTGTATGCTTCAGGGCATTGTGGTTTGCCGAGGCGACCAGAACCCGATGCTTGGCGATATCCTTCATCAGCTGGACATACACCTGGCCCATGTCCGCCCTTGCCCGCGGGTGGGGCCGAGTATAGTCACCCTTTCGGGCATTCCTTGGGCTCGAACTTCTCGGAGGTAAGCCTGCAGGTGATCGGGGTGCAACAGCCCGGCGAGCTCCTCACTGTCGGCTCCTTACAAGTTGTTGCGGCCCAGATGTTCCCGAGCCACCCAAAGTGCGACCGCCGCCTTCTCAACCGACCCCGTGAGATCCAGCAGCAGGTCTCCCCGTTCTCGAACAGCTTGCCATGCTTGCGCCCCATTCCCTTGGATTTTGTCGACTCCTGGATGTAGCCAAGCGCCGCTGTCGCCGCCTTGCCCGAGATGCCGGCCTTCTCAAAGTCCACCCAACTGCTGCCTCCAGCTCTGGTACCGGTACCCCTCCATGACCAAGAAGTCCAACCCTGCCATTGGCCCCTGTCGTTCAAACCTTGCCAGTCGGTGGAGCCCCACGAGTTCCAGTCACGACGCCAATCATCCTGTCCGTCCCCTGGTCCGTCTCCTCCCCCACCAGCGTCAGGGCCCCCAGAACCACCAACGGGAACCTCCGCCCAAGGGACCTGCCCGTCCTCAAACCTCGTCGTTGGACCCTCCAGTCGTCGTAGACCTCAGCCACCTGCAGGCGACCCCATTGATCTCTTGTCTCACATCGGGTGTACCTCTCGCTGTGGAACCGGTGCGGCCAGTATGGATAGGGTAACTCCTCGGGAACGTTCCTCGCCTCGGTGTGGATCCACACATAGCCGAGGCTCGCTCTCCGTCTCCACCCCAGCCTCCGTAGTGTTTTCCCCTTCTAGGTCCTCCGCGTCCCATCAGGCTCATCTCGGACTTCCACACCATTCCTCATCAACTGCCATACCAGCGACCTGTTGGAGTTCCTCGTTGTTCAACTGCCCAATGTCATTCTCTTCGACCTGGTCACCCTCCTGCTCTACAGGCTCCTCCTCGTACACGAACTCTCGCCCATTCCAGCCATACGGGTGCCTTCCCCCAGTTTTTGACAACAGGGGCTGTGGCTTGGACCCCCCCCACCAAGGTATGCACCAACGTCTCCACCACTGTTCGCGCAAAGGCGTCAGCGTACACTCCCGCCTCCGTGCAGCGAGGCACGTTGATCCCAGGGCGGTTGCCTTTGAGCGCAATGTGTTGATGGCTTTCGGAGACTCCCGGGCAAAGACGAAGTAGGGCCTGTCGCAAGGGTGGATGGTGCGGGAAGGCAAGTCCAGTTCGGCGCCGATAGAAGTGGTCCGGCATGTCCGGGGGACCAAGGCCAAAAGCACACATATCTGGCCGTTGAAGCAGCCGGCGCCATTAATGTGGTAAATGCCACTGTTTGGGATATCGCCCCGATGTGCCCGAGCTCTCTGCGATGGGAAAGCCGCCCTGTAGAAGAGAAGTCTCGAAACCTTTGCACCATACTCCGACAAGGTGTTGCCGACTTGCTCCTTGGCGGTTGGCTTTCCGGCCGGGTTCTGGAAGGTGCGAGTGCCACCATTTTGAAGGCACCAATCACAAAACGTGGTGCATGGACTGGCTATCCATTGCACGTTGGACTCATGGGCTCGTAGTTGGCTGAGGTAGTGCTCTTGCCGTGGAGGATCGGACAGGTCGTGCTCTGGACGCGGTCCAAGTTGTTGACGCGGCTGCTCGTAGAGCTCAATGGGGTAGCAAAGTATTCCTGCAACGCCAGGCCTCTCTGACCTCCAGCTTCGTGTACAGCTCGAACCACCTGGCCCCCGCCCGCAAAGACCTGGGAGAGGGCTGGAAGACATGTAGTTTTCCTAAGGCATCCCGTTGTCTCAGGTTCTTCTGCACCCCCCCCTTTCCATGCGCCGCTAAGGGGAAAACTGCCAAAGCCCGGTAGTCCTTGTCATGGTGAGGCTTCAGAATGTCATGGGCACATCCGTAGCTCGTGCTCCACAGGGGCCACCTTGGGCTCTGGGTGTCCCATTACACCCTCAGCCTCCACGGCCAGCCTTGCCTGCTCCAACCGAAACTCCTGCGTTGCCCTTTCGACCTCCTCCATAGTGGGAACCTTCCCATGCTGCGCCATGTGGAGTCCCGCTGCCAGCACCTTCGTGACGCACTGCCTCTTCTCGTCTCCTTCTCCGGCTCAATCACCCCCAGCAGGCCCGCCAACTCCTCAGTCATGTAGACCATCTCTCCGAAATCCCATAGGGCCCACAAAACTCCAACGATGTGAGCCAAAGACCTGCCAGGGCCCTCGCCCTCCCACCGGGTGTCCCCCAGTTGGCAACGGGCTTGGTGGCCCGCCTTTAAACCTTGTCCATGAGCTTCCAGCAAAGCCGCTGCCTCCGCTGCCAGCTCCCCAAGGCCATACTGGACCAGCATCTCTTCCATGAGCGTCTCAAAGGCGATCTCCGGGTCGTTGGCCACCCGTGTCGAAGCCCATGCAGGCGTACAGGTCGTCCGACGCCTCTTGAAGCTTGCCCAGGACCGGGCCCGTTGCCAGAGCTTCTTCCTCACCATGTCATGCGCCTCAGACGGGGCCGTAGAGCCATGAGGTCTGGCTTCCCTTGGAAGATGGTCGAACATCGAGGCATCGGGGCCCGCCACGAGGTCTGCAAAGTCCTTCTCTTGGTGGGTGTAGTCCACTTGCGCCATCTCCTCTGGAGCTTCCCAATGAACCTGGCCGCCGGCTTTCTCCGGCCCTTCCGCCTCTCCTTCTTTGGCCACATCTCCTTGCCCGGCTCGTCGGCGATCCTTGCCATCCTGCACCTTCGCAGCTTTGTCCTTTTAGCGACACTGGCTCGGATCTCCTTGATCTTCTCTGCTGCCGAATCCTTTGTCTCCGCCTTCATCCTCTTCAGGCCTCCTCTCCTGAGCATGTGGAGTTGGACAGCTGGGTCAAGTGCCTCAAAAGGTCCGCGAAGTGGTTCATGGGCTCGTTGGCATCCTTGTTGAGAGCAGCCCAAATGGGTCAGGTAGCCCCAACACAGCAGCTTGCCCTCCTTGTTCGTTGGTGCCTTATCCTTCGCCCGGGTGGTTTCCTCGGCCGTCAGCTTCGGTCCAAACAGGGCTTTCAAAGTCAGCTTCTCCTCCCGTGGTCCCCCGTCTCCACCGGCAGGTTGACCCTGGGCTCTGCTCTTCCCTGAGCCTTCCCACGTCATCTTCCAGAGCATTCTTTCCTGGCGCCTCTCAATTCGGGGCATCACCTCTGCCCAATAGACCGGCTTAGTTAAAAAAAATTACCTTTTTAGATAATTCCTAAAATTTTAACTAAAACGTAGAATTCCTAGAAAATAGTTAAGTTATGTTTTAGTTAAATTCTTAGAAAATAGTTAAATATAACGTTTAACTATTTTCTCAAAATTTAGCTAAAATATGATTTAACTATTTTCTGTAAATTTAACTATTTTCCGTAAATTTAGCTAAACCAAATTTAATTGTTTTCTGTAAATTTCACGATTTTCTGTAAATTTAGATATGGAAACTTCGAACAAACTTCGAAGTGCCCCCGGTGAAACTTCGAAGCGATATGTTTGGAAATTGAAAGCTTTGTGAGCTCCATGTTTGCGCAACTTTTGTGAGCCCATGTGCAGGGTTGCAGGGTGCTGTCTTGGCTTTGGACACACAGAGTTGCAAGAATATACAAAAGTTGACTTAAAGATCAACCGTTTATAGTGAAGAAAGGGAACACACAATACATCTTTGTTCTTCTGAGACTAGTCAGGCCCTCTCTCTCTCACATGAGAGAAGAGTCTTTGTATAGAGCGCTTTCTCATGGTGGCACACTCTCCCAAGGTGGTTTTCACTCATTGTCTCTCACAGTGGTCAAGTATGAAAGTCTTGCGCCGACACTTCCATTGTCACGTGTATGACGCATTTTCAGCGCACGCATGCAAACAGTTTTTTTCACTGGAAGTCCTGAGCACGCAGTCCATCAGGTGATACACACAGGGTCCCCTAAGCTCTGCGGAGCTCATGGTCCTTGAATACAAAGTGTAGCCCCAACCTGTAGTGTTGGGACATTTTCATGGTTGCTTGAGCTGCAGAATTTCCTTTGACGCACGCTTTGGCTAATAATTGGGTCTTGGCCATTTGGTCTTCCCCTGGAATTGTCCATAGAAGTCTAGGACTCACCTTGTCACACAACAGCACAGACTCCAAAACCATGTGGCTCTTGCTGGTCACAGAGAAAAGCTGAAGGTCTTCACCCAAGAAGTGTTTCATAATCTGCATTTGCAAGGCATACACGCCAAAAGCGTTTTGCTTGAATTCACTGGCCGCTGGTTCGGGGAAGGCGTAGTGGTCTTTAAAGTCTGTAAGGAGAGTTTCAATCTTGTAGTTGAGTTTGAGCATCAACGCGATACCTGAGCTGCACAAGAAGAGTCGCGACGATGTAGTTGCACTCCTTCGTTCATGTGGCGGCGCCATACTTCTAGCATGGGTCCTGCTAGGTAACGTATCTCTGCGGCTTTGCCGCGTAACTTGGGGAAGCCGCTCTGGCGTACGAACATGCTGAGTTTGTTCAAGTATCGAAAACGCACAGGAACTGCCCTGGGCATCAGATATTGACCCTAATCAATATTCTTGAAAAAAATCAACAATTTCTATTGATTTGGGCGCGTGCTTTTTCAATAGAAATTCTTCCTCAAAGCCAAGCAAAAATCAATAGGAAATTCAATAAACAGCAACATGGTCAGCTTGATCAAATTTGATCAAAAACCAGCCAAATTTGATCAAATTTGATCAAAAACCAGCCAAATTTGATCAAATTTGATCAAAATTGATCAAATTTGATCAAATTTGCTTTTTCGAAGCTGCCCAGAAATCAATACCGGAATCAATATCAAAATCAATATGATTTTCAATATTTTTGGCAAATCAAAAATATTGATATTTTTTCGGTTTATTGATTAGGATCAATATCCGATGCTCAGGGTGGATTGCGGTTGTACCAAGCTCGAATCTCTTGCCATATTCGGGCCAGGTTTGCCTCCGGAGTCTCAGGCAACATGTGGAACACCAACAAGGTCAGTACAGACCCATACATGAGTTGGTCTGAGCCAAGGTATTTCGAGCGCATAAAATCTAACGCAACCAACGCCGAGAAAGCTCCGGGTAAGTTGAACAGCTGGCATTTGCTTCGTTGCGGCCAAGCAAGCCACTCTGCTCGTGTCCAATGGCTATTGGTCCAGGCAGCATTTGGGTTAAAGTCAGTCCAGCTGACTTCGCCTTCTTCATCGCCTTTTGCAAAGTGGGGAAGGTTGAGCACATTGGCGAAGTAATCGAGATCGCCAGTCAAGGCGAACAACAGGCCAAAGAATCCTTGGGCTAAAGGTTTCCCAGCACGAAGGGATTCTGCTGAACCCTGCGGATACCTGAATGAAGGGTTGAAGTCAAAAGTTCCACACAAAACGTTGAAACGCCCGCTACTAACTCTATATATATATATATATATATAGTTAACTAATAGTGAGAAAAGCAACCTACCAAACCAACAAACATATAGTATTATACGTCTTTACATTATCTCACACAAAAATTGCAATGAATTCAGGCAACACTTTTCCCTTGTGGCCTCGGTCAGGCCATTGGCCAAGCCAAAGCCAATAGAAAGACCACTGGAGGACTCGGAAGGCTGAACCCAAGCTACCATCTGGAAATGGCCCTTCACAGATCTTGTCCCAGCAGGAGTAGGTGTAAAACAACTTGGACCGTGTGGTCCCTGTGCCCACCAAGCTGAACCATGAGAACACATTCAGGAGTTTTGTCCAGGCCTTTCCAATTCCGACCACAGGAACCCCATCGCCGTGGAGAGCGATGGGGACGGCGTACCGCCGCCAGTGCTCTCGATGCAATACAGGATGGTCGTGAAGAAGCGGATGGTTGACAGCGGTTTCCCAAAATGTCTCAAGGTTGGCTTGGTCTGGGCAAATGCTTTTGAACCATGTGGTCTGGTACTCTGCAGCAATGGTTGCGAAAAGCTCATGAGGTAAAAGCGCACACCCGCCGTGCTTTTGAACTTTGCATTGAAAAGGTAGGGCTGCGGTACCTTGCTGATGTTCTTCGTCCTTTGCATCAAATCTTGGTGCATCTTGTTTGGATATGCGCCATTGCTCCCAATGCTGGCCAAGGCCTTCAGGTCATTGACTATGTGCTTGTTGGTGTGGTGCTTCTCCAAGTCTTCTAGTGCCAAAGCAGCAATGTGCTGGCAGCGTTGAGGCGAAAACTCTCCCCAAGCGAACAAGGTCAAAAGAAAGGCGACCAAAGCGCTTTGCTGAGTGATGCCAGCAGCGGATGATTCTTCCTCTGATCGGGCAGCTTTGATCCTTTGCTGTTGGCCGCCTTTCCGCTTCATGTGGGCGAAACCGATAAATTAAGGTAGGGTGTTCAGGTACTACACTCTAACTGCGCATTCCACAGTGCCAGGTGCTTGTGTTTTTGGTAGCTTGCACGAACAAGTTGACATTGTTGATCAGGGTGCAATGAACTGACTCTGTATCAACTGCAGGTGCTTGACAAAGCTAATGGAGTAAACGTTCAAGGATGAAAGGTTACAACTTGAGAAGCGCGCTGCTGTTGACATGGTTTACAAAGTGACGCAAGTCTTTGATTGAAACCACCATGAGAGGGAACCTTGAGGGACTTATGAGAGAACCATGAGCAAGATAGAATAAAATAAGTGGTGAGAATAAATGAAAGCTTCCCGCCTGTTCACGACTATTGAATTTAATTTATGAAGATATAGATAAGAAAATAATAATATGTGGAGGAGATATGCCATGAGAGGGAACCTTGAGGGACTTATGAGAGAACCGTGAGAGGGAACCTTGGATGAGGGACTTATGAGAGAACTATGAGAGGGAGAACCTTGAGGGACTTATGAGAGAACCATGAGAGGGAACCTTGAGGGACTTATGACAGAACCATGAGAGGGAAGCTGGAGGGACTTATGAGAGAATGAGAGAGTGGGAGACAAGGGTCAAAGGTCTCTCAACAACCATGGAAAGGTCTCTCAAAGGTTTCATCAAACCTTTCCAAAAGCTTTCTCATGGTCGCAAAGAAGTTGGCGCTGCAAAGGTCTTTTGCCGATCCTTCGACGCCAGGATGCAAGGTTGTGGCAGCAGCAATCTCTATGCTCGCACCGTTCACACACAGGTCTAGTCTAGCTGGGGCACAGCCAGGGTTACCAAAAATATATGACATATACAAGTGTTTACTACGCGATGAAATATATATCTACGTATATTCTATTTTTGCTGAAATCTGGTGAAACCTTGCCTTCACTACAAAAGTGCAAACACAGTTGAATAAGCTATAGATACTTCTATATAGATATATGGACACCTCGGCTTGTCCCAGGGTCTGTGTGCCACACACAGTCTTTCAAAACGAGCGCGCTCAGGGTGTCAAGTCATCAGTTGGACTTGGCCCTCAACTTGGCCTTGGAACTCTCCACCTCCAAGTTCAACGCCTCCACGTGCTTGGCGACTTCGAAGACGCACGAATCGAAATTCTGCTTGGTCAGCGGCTTGTCATTGGGCAGCTCCTTGAAGAGCTTCACGTGGTTGATGGATGCCAAATCTTGCTGGCAGGCATTGTAGAGACCACGCAAGGCCTTGCCGCCATCAGCCAGCTTGGTTCCATCCTTCAGGATCTTCAAAGCATCACGCGACAAGTGCTCAAGGCTTTGCTGGCACCATCAAGCAACTCATTGATGTTGCTTGGAAGCTTCTTCTTGGGATCCTTGGCCATGTCCTGTATAGCTCAAAGTTGGAAAGTGGTAAGCTATTGCATCTCTTATATTGGGGTGAACAAAGGTCGAATATATATTAGAAAAGGTCCAGGGTTGTGCATAGCAGAATCAAACATATACATTGTCCCCATCTAATATATGCCAATGAGTCCTTGATGTCCTTCTCGGTGTGATCAAAGGTCCAATCCAAAGAAGCCATCAGATCCTTCAAGGCACCAAGCTCCTTGGCGCTCGTTTTGACCTGGTCTTTGCCGCCGTGCTCGAAAGTAGATCCACGCTCCTGTCCCACAAGCATCTTCCTGTGCTTGTAGTACTTGCGGCCATCGTCGCCTTCGAATTCAACCACGTCGCCCTCTGCAAGTGCATTGTTGAAGGCCTAAGGTTGCCCAAGCAAACACAGGCGCACACACACATACTTGAGTTTGTTCAATGTCTATTGAGTTCAAACTCTTTTGATTTTGTTCAATGTCTTCTCTATTTAAGTTCATTCATAAATCAGTTCATTCATTAGTTCATTCATGCTGTCATCCACTTATTCTCATTCATGCACTCATTCATTTATGCATTCACATGTCAGTGCATTGGTACAAACCTTTGAATGAAGCCACCCTGAGAGAGGAAACCTTGAGAGTTCACTCCATCCACTCATTCATTAATTCATTCATTCATTCAGTCAGTCATTCACTCATTCATTCATTCATTCACTCACTCACTCACTCACTCATTCACTCCTTCATTCACTCATTCATACAAACCTTTGAGTGAAACAACCTTGTGAGAGGAAACCTTGTGAGAGTTTCATTTCATTCATCCCCTCTCTCTCTCTCTGTTAGTCTTTCTTTCTTGGTTTCTTCCGGTCTTTCTCTCTCTCTCTCTCTCTTTCTCTCTCTCTCTCTCTCTGTCTTTCTTACTGATTGTCTTTATTCTATAGTCGTTCTTTTCTCTGCCTCTTTCCTTTCTCTCTCACTCTCTCTGACTCGGTTTCACAAAAGGTGCATGGAAAGCACGTCCGGCCTGGATGTTGTTTTGAAAAAAGAGGCCAAGCATGACCGAGCGGGACATCGCCTCCTGCTCGCCCCTGGCGTACTTCTGTTGATATACTTTGTGTACGCCTCCGTGAAGAGCTTGGCACCAGTGTTCATCGTGAACATTCCAGAGTCACTCTTATTGAACAACTGGTTGATGACGTTGGCGCGAAAATCCCTGGGAGAAGGACTTTGCTTCGCGGTCTCGTCGTATAAGTGGAGTATATGCTGGGGGATCTGCCCAGCTTGGCGCATCCGGGCGAATTTTTCGCCTTTCGCTTTGTCGCGCCTGGCCAAGACCATTGTGCCTTCGTTCTCATCATCCTCAGGAGAAGCCGTGGCACTCTTGAGCTGGCGCAGGGTTTCATTGACACTCGGCATCGCTGCCGGCTTCTTCTGCGGTTGTGTGGTGTCATCCACATTGGCCGCGGGGCGCTTGGAAGCGGCTGGCATGGTCCAAGGTCGAGACACACACAAAGCTATCGATCACGAGCGTTCGATCACTCTCTCAATCCAAGAAAGCTGTGGAGCAACGAAGGTTTCACTTCAAGGATCAATGACATCAACAAAAGGTTTCTAGATTGTCATCAGGTTCCAACACAACATTTCAAGGTTGTTGTCAGATCACAACATAAAGTTATAATGTTGCCAAAGTAGTGCCGAACAAACTTCGAATCGAGCATTCGAAGTTTCATTCGAAGTTTGCTTCGAAGTTTGTTCGAAGTTTATAAGTATGTATAAGTTGAAAACATTGGTATTTACAGTGTTTTTGATATACATCAAATAAACTTCGAATCAAACTTCGAACAGATATTGAACAAACTTCGAATGAACTTCGAACAAACTTCGAAGGAGTCCACTTCGAATCAGTCATTTCCAGACTTGAAAAACTCATGAACAAATCATCTAGGAGTAAGATCACACCAACAAACTCCCTCAATGTCTCTCAAGGTTCTCTCAAGGTTCTCTCAACCATTTAACAAGAGTCTCTCAAGCTTTTCTCAAGACTGTCTCAAAACAAACGGGTGTCAAAGTGTCACACATCTTCATGGTAGAGGTACAGGGCTGCTGTGCAACTCATTTGTTTTCAACACCGCAGGGGCTCTAAGTTGGCTGGAGTCTAAAAACCATAGAGCTACAGTGCTACCATCCTAAAGCACAGTGCTCCGCTAAAGTCTTCTCCTTGGCCTGGTTCTTCGTTTGAACTTGTAGTTCTCACTGTTCATCACGAGTGACTTGGCGCCTTTTGCGTCCAGCCTTGGCCTTGCTCTTTGGCTTGGGCTTTGCCTCAGGACCGGGTTCAGGCTGGACGAAGTGGCGGAGGCCCCTATGCCTTGGTGTCCTGATGCCTGCAACTGCTGCGCAAGCATATTGCCTAGCAGCAGGGCCATCGGGCTCACCTCGCCCTCGACAACGATGCGGTGTCCGTAGGCATCCAACACTCGGTATGTGGGCTCATCAGGATCCTCCTCTGATCCACTGGGAGCAAAGTCAGCAGGATCAACCGGTGCATCAAGCTGGGCAGCTGGATCTTGAGGAGCCGGACGCTGCTCAGCTGGATCTTGTGGAGCCGGATGTGAAGCTGGATCTTGTGGAGCCGGATGCTGTGAAGCTGGATCTTGTGAAGCCATGGTGGTATCTCCTTGGCCAACGATCATGGTCTTCTCACTGTCGGAGCGCTCCAATTGAGATGACATGTCGACAAAGTGGCAAGGCAAACTGGTGGTCGCAGGATTGCTAGCCAGAAAAGCTGCGAGGTCCAAGGCTCTCAAAGTGTACACATGAGTGATTCAAAGTACAATGGTAACTACTCAAGTGATTATGAAGGTTACCGCTCAAACATCAAGCCACTGCAGTATATCTCTCAAAACATTGGTTGAAAAGGATCTATATAGGTTCAGTGTTTCCCCAAAAGGTTCATAGAAAGTGCGTGTCACAGGTCTCTCTCAAAGGTTCTCAAAGGTCGTCCTCAAAAGGTCTCAAGTCTTTCTCAAAGTGTTATCTCAAAGGTATCTCTCAAGGTAGCTCTCAAAGGTATGCGCAGTATCCTTAAAGGTGTACAAAACAGAAAAGGTTTGAAGCGTTTGTTGACACAACTGCAAATGACACACTGAATTTGAAATGACTGCCAATGACACACTTGCAATTGAAAGGATTGCAAATGACATACTGCACTTGACATGACTGCAAATGACAGAACACAGCTGATGCACGGACTGCGCAGTTTTTTTTACACACACACATCAAATGCTCTTATCCTGACCGGAGCCTTGCGTTTGCAAGCTATACGGTCACGACCGCCTCCGCCTTCTCCTGGATCGCCTGCTCGAACCACTGCTCGACCTCCTCCTGCGCCTCGACCTCGACCTGCGCCTCTTGGATCTCGATCGTGATCGCTTCCTGCACTTCGATCTTGTTCGCCTTTTCCTGCACTTCGATCTTGTCCGCCTGGATGGCGATTTGCGCCTTGAACGGCCAGCAGATTGAGGTTCTGCTTGAGCAGGCTCCTTTTCCTCCTCCTGCTCCTCCTCCTCCTCCTCCTTTTCCTCCACCTCCACAACTGATAACCCTGGCGACGATTCTTCCTCCTTCTTCACCTCCACGATGGCCTGTACTGCAATAGGTGCCCTCTTTGATTTTGGCTCATCTTCCTGTTTTGGCTCATCTTCCTGTTCCTCTTCATTCTTGAAGAACATGGCCAAATAGTGCCCCAGCTCAGGCACTTCGTCGCCTGACTCCTCCTCCTCCTCCTCCTCCTCCGCAATGATGTTGCCGCTGTAGCCATCTGCTTGGCAGAACTCATCATCATTCTCTGTGGCTTCATCCAGTGTTTCTTTCTTAGCAGGCACCTCTGGGTGAGCTTCAGGCCGAGCTTCAGGTTGTACAGGAGTGCCGCGCGCTGGAGCTTCAACGGCTTGTACAGCCCAGGCTGGAATTTCAGGGGGTGGTGGGGGCGGTGGTGTTCCAGGGCCATGGGCCAATGTGACATCCAACACCTGGGTGGCCAATGGGGCAGTGGACCTGGATGGATTGGGCCTGCGCCTGCCATGGATGGATTGGTGCTGGAGCTGCCATCATTGTCGGCCCTGGATGGATTGGAACTGGAGCTGGCATCATTGAAGGCATCATTGAAGGCCTTGGATGGATTGCAACTGCAGCTGCCATCATTGAAGGCCTTGGATGGACTGGATGCAATCCCATGTTTGGCATTGGTGGAGCCGGTGGAAATGCTGCTGGAGCCGCTGGAGCCGTCTGGATAGTCGATCTTCGGGGTTCTGCTACTTCAGCACCAATGGGATCTACGCTGACATTCGGGATTATTCTCCCATCAAGCTCCTGGATTGCCGAGGTGACCTGCTCTGCAGTCTCGTAGGAGAGGTAGCCGTTTGCAATGCCGCTCACCACCGAATTGTTCGGTCTAAAGATTTGCGCCCGGTACAATCCAGCTCCAAGTCCAAGGTCAACAACTGCCTTTTGAAGCACTCGAGAAGAGACGCGCGGAATCAAATTCCGCAAAAACACTCGGTGCGACATGGCCTTCGCGAGGTGGAGGATACAAAACCGTCTTAATTAATGTGGGCTTCATATATCAAATGCGTAAATTGTCAGGATGGTGAGAGTCCTATATATTGTGACCTTGACCTGTCGGCACCATATACTGTACATTAAGGATGTGATTGTTGCTGTTCACTGCATGGTGTGTTTTTGCAATGCTGCCTGACAGGCTTTTGTGGTCGCATAATTTTCAACATTGTACACCAGCATGTTTCTTGCACATATGCCATAGATACTCTGTGAACCCAAAGCCCTTTGTCATGCGCAACAATCTCCCAATTTGACAGCAGTGTGATGTGACTGACTTATGTGAACAACAACTATATTGTGAATGTCAAAATTCAGAGCAACAGCTGCAAGGTCAAAGTCAAAGGTATACTCACACGGTTTGAAAGGTTTTTCAACCGTCTGTCCCTCAAAGGTCTCTCCCTCAAAGGTCTCTCAGAATAAATAGTGGCGTGACCTGATAAATACTTAGTTGCGCAAGAAATCCTGAGTGAAACCCTTTTGTGAAAGAAACCTTCAGAGAAACCTTGCGAGAGAGTTCATGCACTACAAACTGCTCTCAGAGTAAACTCTCATGGGCTCTCAAGGTCATGTGTGAGGCACAGCCACAACTTACATGGCGAAAGCGTTCTTTTGTATATACAACGAACCACAGCCACAACTTACATGGTGAAAGCGTTCAATTGTAAAGCCAATGGTTTACATGTGCAGCCGCTGCTTCTTTTTTCCATCAACACAGCTGCCAAGAATTCCAGCTACTTGTGAAAACTCCAAGGTTTACATACTGCGCTCACAGACAAAAGGTCTTCATGGTCTCTAATCAACGTTCTTTTCTTCAGCAGGTTCTTGAGGTAGTACCTCCGGCTCCTTGGAACGAATACGCTTTGAAGGCTGCTTGTTCTTCGAGTCCTTCTTGTTGAAGTTATCCTTCTTCTCGATCTTTGGAGGACCTTGATCTGGTGGCCACCGCTTGTCAAATTCTTCTTTGACCATATCTCGAGCCCCCTTAGCAAATTGCAAAGCCTTTTGATGGTCTCCATCATACTTCGGACGGTGGGTGAAAAGCTTCATAGCTGCACCATGGCCTCTGCTTTCCACCCGATGCCTCCAAACTGCTCGTTTCTCATCCGTCCCTTCCATGCCATCAAAAAAACGGTCCTCCACAAAAAAGGAACTCATTGGAGATGGTGGCTCCTGAACAGCCTCACCGGTGCGGTTCACATCCAAAGTGGCACTGGGACGCTTCATAGGCTTTGATGTAGTCTTCACCTTGGCCTTTTGGCTTGCTGTCTTGGCTTTGCTTTCATTGGGCGTGCTCTGATTTGTTTTTTCTCTTTCTTCTTTTTTGCCTTCTTTTTCCGCAAATTTTCAACAGGACCTGACTCGAAAGCTTTCGACAGCATGTCTTCCTCTTCACTGTCCAAGGTAGTTGGCTGGAGAAAGGATGTGCCTTTCTTCATGGTCACTTTCGATGGTGTGTCGGTGGAGCATCCTGCACTACCCTCTTGGCCTCCCTTCCAAGGTTCCCCAAACTCCTGGTCATCGTCGGACTCCGGCCTGTTGACAATCTTCTGGAAAAGCTTCTTTGGGCTGATCCTCAAAGCCGGTTTGCGTGGTGGTGGAGGTGAATCTGGCAGAACAACCTTGATCTCAGGGTCTTTATCCATGATGGCCAGCGGACCTGGAGGTGGTGGTGTGTCTTCTGCATCAGACTCCCTGGAATCACATTTGTGCAGGAGTACTAGCACCGAGTTGATAGCCTCCTGAGTCTCAGAGTCAGCCCTTCTGTAAGCCCTTTCTTTTGCGTGGGGATCTTTGGCCAAATCTCGATACTGTTTCATAGCTGTTCTCACAATGTTGTCAACCAGGTCGACATAGTCTGAAGTACTTTGTTTCGAGAAGTTGCACTTCATTTGTTGGTCCAACCTTTCAATAGCAGTCTTGTTCTTCTTGGGTGGCAACATACTGTTCGGCGCAATCTTTGCATAGCGTTGAATTAGTGGTGCATGTTCTGACAAGAAAGTGATATCTGGCGCACTTTTCCATGAGAAGTTGGTGACACGTGGAGAAGCTTGATCAAATTCCTGTCACCCTTCTCCTCCATGTACTTTGACAAGGGTTCCATCAAGTCTGTCACTCCGATGCTAGGGTCAGCGGATAGGCGAAAGCGAGGTTGCTTCAACATTGCCATTTTGGCCACTGAAGGGTCAACAGCAAACACAACTCAGTAACCACAAAATAGTACCACAAGGTTCTTCAATGAATACTATATTTTTAACTGACAGTATAGAGTATAAGATCTCCTTCAAAATGCATGCAACTGCATGTGCTTGAGTAAAGAGGCGCAGGACGTAGAGTAAAATCACATATGTGCTTCGATACTGTATATGCATTGAAGACTTGAAGAATGTGACATGAATGAGTGGTGAACTTCAGCCAGACTTGAACCACACAAGTTGTATACCCAATCTCACCAGTGCAAACTATATAACAAAGAAAACCACTGACTCTCAAGGTTCTCTCACAATGTCCTCTCTCAGGGTTCTTGCTCTCAGTAGGTCCTCTCTCAAGGTTCTCTCAATGTCCCTCACTCTCACAAGGTTCTCTCACAAGGTTGCTTTCGTTTCTCCCTCTCTCAAAACAATGACTGCAAGTTCTCTCCTGCACAGGCTGCGTTTTGCACAAGTTCAAAAACGTCTCCAAACAATCACCTAGTGAAAGAAAAGTATACGCTAAATGTTGATCAAACTTCGAAGTACACCTTCGAAGTTTCAAGTAAAC
>CAXAMN010028406.1:297227-310810 GCA_963970005.1 Durusdinium trenchii | reverse complement strand
TTTTTTTCCTAAAGTGGCTCTTTTGTCTGGTGAACGAAGGCCGTTTTGGCCGCAGCGCTGCCACCACCACCAGGTAGATGATTTAGTAGTCCACATGCATTTCTGCATCGACTGCTGGGTGCTCTTCTTCATCTGTCTCCTGGCTGCTTGGTGGACTCGCAGTCTGAGGCGTGGCTGCTCTTGTTGGTTGAGCATCTGTTGTGCTCTGTGGCCTGGGTCCTGCCGCTTGGCTGGGTGTCATCGCCTGTGTAGGATTTTGCTCATCCTCCCGCTCAGTGAGTGGCGTGGAGAAATGCAGCCGTTTCGGTCTGGGCCTGGCTGTGGACATTGGTGTGTCTTGTGCTGCTTGTGTCCCCCCTTCACTTGTGCCTCCTGGTTGTGTTGGAGGTGTGGTTTTGAAGAAGGTGTGGATCGGTGGGGATCCTTTGGTGCCGGCCCCTTTGCACTCTTTCAAGAAGTTCGGGGTGCTGATGACTCTCTGCTGACTGTCCAAGTGAAGTTGCAGTCCACAGAGGGTGCCAGAGCTGGTGAGTGGGATGGCCTGTGTGTGGGCCTGCGAAAGGACAGTCCAGGCAAGGACTGTTGATGTACTCGGTGAAGGCCTTTTCATTGATCCTCTTGTGGATACTGGTGCCACATTTGGTGCACTTTAGATATCCTCTGGTCTCTTCAAAGCAGTGCTGGTCTTTGTCCGGTTCGCGGCCTTCTTGTGCCTGTAGGATGTTCTTGATGGTCTGGATCCTTGTGGGTTTTCTGTCTGGCTGTGGTGCCTGAGGTCCTGGGCTTGGACATGCTTGGTCTGCTTGGAGCTGAGTGCACTGCTCTGCAAGTCTGTCTTCGAGGACTTGTGCTGTCAGACCCTGATGCATCCTTGCCCCGCAAGCTGTGCATTCGTAGCCGCTCCTGTGGGGTGCCCATCTGTGAAGTGGGCTTTGCCAGGGCTTGGTACACTGCTGTACGAGGTCCTTTTTCCTTTGCTTAGTGTGCTTGCCTTGCTGTCTGGTCGTTTTGTGGTGAATGAAGTGTTGTTTGTCATCAAAGATCTTCTCAAGTCTTTGGACAGCATGGGTGTAGATGTTCCTGTGGTCTTGGTCCAGGGTCTTCCATTCTGTGAGTCTTCGATCATGGAGGGCATCAGCTCGTTCCCAGGCTGTGAGTGCTGCGTCTCGTTGCCTCCTGCGGAGTTGGGGCTCACTGCCGGGTGCGTCAGGTGTCCTGGTGTTTCTGCTGATGTAGAGCACTGTGACGCGGCTCCTGTCTTGGTCGGTGATCTCATCAAGGAGGTCTGGGTATGGGTGGTGATGAGGTTGCTTGTTCCATGCCTCCGAAACTGAGCTGAGTTGGACAATCACCTTGACCGGGTTTGTCGTGTGTTTGGCCAGTGCTACTAAGCCAGCAAACAAAGCTCTGGCTTTTGTTTGCAGCCCCTGAGGGATTCCTGTGATGGCTCCCAGCCGCTTTAGCTGCCCCATAGATTGAGTGTGTATGCACAGGCCGAAAACCCACGCCTGGCTGCGGCTTTCGTAGTGGGATGGTGTGGCATCTAAAGTGAAAGCCCACCCAACATATTGTTCTGGCCCAATGGGTTGTAGCCTTGACACGGATGTCTCTGGTGCAAGTGTTCTTGTGGTTCGAGTGGTATCCAGCCCTTGGACCACAGGGGCTCTTCTTCTTGGCAGGTTATGCGTTCCATCCATGCTGGTGGAAGGGGCTTGTGATTTTGGTCCCTGTGCCATTTGCATAACCATAGGATATGCTTCGGTGTTGCAGGGACGTGGCAGATGGGACAGGGTTTCGTCGACTCCGCCTCCCTGAACTGCAAAGCCCCTTACACCCATGTTTGCAAATGCCGCCGCTGTTGCTCCGGGAGTTTGGTCTTGAGCTGCCTGAAGGTGCGCCAGTCCAGGCCTGTGAGCAGGTGTTGGTGGTTTGGCCTCTTTGCAAATCTGCTGATGCGCTGCTGTTGTGCTTCTTTGTACAGGAGATGCTCAAGCTTCCACCATGGGTCTGCCATCTGGATCTCATTGCTGAGCAGGAATTGGTTCTCGGGGCGGCTCCAGTGCATGAGGTGCTGTGCATCCCACCCCCATTCTGTTAGGTAGGCAATGGTGGCTGCCATGGGCCCCCTGACAGCGTACCAGGGATATTGTTTGTTTGTGAGACTCTCATGCGTGGCCTGTTCCAGCTGTTGTAGTTGATCAGGAGGCCAGGTGTGGATAAGCTGGTGCATGGCCTTGATGTGGTGTACTATGACTTGCAAGCAGGGTCCAAGTACTTGCTGCTTTGTATGTCATAGGTGACATCGAGAATGCCCCCGGTGTGATGCCCCAGCTGCTTGGCTAATGCGTGTCTAAGGGCCATGCGGTATCTGGGTGCGAGTCCCTGGCTTTCCACTCCCCAAATGGCAACTGGCTGGATGCCTCCTCTATGGAGTCTCAGTCTGACTCGAAGGGCGGGAATCTTGAGGTTGCGCAGTTTGACCCTTCTTTGAGTGGCTTTCTGCATCCTTTGCTTCAACGCGGGAATGCGTCTGATCCTTCCCGCTTGATGATCTACTCCGAGGTCTCGCATGACCGTTGCCACTGGTGGGTCATCCTCGGTGAGGATGTCTTTCAGTGCTCGATTGGTGTGCTTATCGGTGGCGATGAAGGCCGTCTTTTTTGTGCTGACCTTGAGGCCCATGCTGGTGAGCTTGTTGTGGAGATCTCGGTATGCGTCCACCGCCTGCTGTGCCACCTGGTGAGGGCTGGTTCCTGCTGTGTCAAATCCAATGATGTATGTATGTATGTATGTATGTATGTATGCGCTACACCCCCTAAAGCCTACCTATTGGACAATTTCACTGGATTTTGCAATGGTTTGGTGAGATTTCAGAGTTCAAGTTGAACCGCGTAATCTTGACCAGATTGTGGTTTGTACATGATTGTGATGACATGTGAAGAACAACATGCGCAGATGTATCCATATTCATAACTTTTCTTGCTATGTTTGACTGCTTGTTTCTGGATGGACAATGAAAAGATCACGTTGGAATTCGCAAAATTTGTTGCCAGTGAATGTTAGATCTTTTCCACACGCCAGTACTCATACTGGGCAGGCCCGACCTTTGAGTTTGACTGCGCGTGGATGCGTCCCTGCCTTGACTCGCATTTTTTGCAAGTCTTTGGGCACTTGTGGACTGCAATGTGAAGGTAGACAGGAGCTTGCCACGTGAATTTCCCTCTCCCTTTCACCTGCTTCTTGCAATGGCGAACATTGTCGTGAAGGACGCCCTTGACCTTGGCCTTGTATAAGACTTAGCAACATCTGTGTGCAAGATGATGCGCCTGCCTTCCAAATGCTTTTTGGCCATAGGGTCCCATTGGATCTTCCGAATGGCCCCGGGTCCTGGAGCTTTGCCGAAGTCTTGGGTGTGAGGCAAGAAAGCGCAAGGGTTTCCCACTCGCCACTGCTTTTGGGATGACCTGCAATGTGCCATCTTCCATGTATGCCCATGCGGCAGCCATCAGGTAGCGCGCAAGGGCAAAGACTGTGCAACTGTGCACCATGGTTGCAGATGCAGCCCCCCCAGCGAAGTCAAAGGAGCAAACTTAGGCACAGACATGTGTACATCAAAGAGGACGGTGACCGCAGTCATGCCATTGAGCTTCCGACATGCGCCATCAATGAAGGTGGACAAGGATGATGGTCCTTCAATTCTTCAGTGGCATCCTCGCCCTTCAAAGCGCAAGTTGGAGGGTCTAAGGCACGCAGAGTCCAAGACCTTCCACCATGTTTTGCCATTGCTGCGTCCACAAGTTGCGCCATGACAGGCAGCAGATGAGAAAGCAGAGGAGAATGCTTAAGAGGAAACTCAGCAGAGGGACGTCCATGGTCTCTGGCTGTTGTTGCTGAAGTGTGAGTTAAAGTTGCACATTTCCAGACACTTGTCGTGAACAACATACGTTCAGCACTCAACACGAGTCTACGTTTCTGGGAGCTGCTACAAATAGGTGTTAACACTGGCACCCTTTAATCACGAGTAGCGGTTGACTACGTATTAGATAGCTAGGCTGCCAGCGACGATACAGTATTGCTCTTTCTCCATTACAAGCTCACAAATTGCTACCCTCACAAAGACACCACAAAACCCGCAACTTGCTCGACGTAACGCCGCAAGTCTATGTTTCCGGAGCTGCTACAAACGACCAAACAAAAAGCAAAGGCTTTTTTGGCACTGCGGTCAGACAGGTTCACGGAAAATGCTGTTGGAAGGACGCAAGCAGACATCAATGCCGCTGCCAATTACAAACCGTAAGGGCGTTCATCTGCGAATCTTTGTGCTCAGTCAAAGTCAGATCCCATCGGCTCAGTAGAGGAGGTGCCATCAGATGCCATAGGTGCCATCAAGGAGCCATCAGATGCCATAGGTGTCATCGGTGCATCGCCATTGCCTTCAACGATCTCTTCGTGGCTGCCCTTGATGCTTTCGCCGTTGCCTTCAACGATCTCTTCGTGGTTGCGTTGGAGCTGCTGTCGCAAGAGTGCATTCTCTGCGGGTTGGTGATTGTTTGACTTTGCTCCTGGACTCTCCTTGGCCTTCTTGAGCTCGGCTGATGCGTGGCAAAGAGCGGTGAAAATGTTCTCGAAGTCGGACTTCAGGGCTTTGGCCTCTGCCGTCTTCTCCTCGAGCTGGCCTTTGGCAAACTGTAATTCCTTTGCAGCCTGGCTGTCGGACGACGAGGATGAAGACGAGTCTGAGTCAGAAGAGGTTTCTTGTGATGCACTTTCCTTTTTGTCC
Source organism: Durusdinium trenchii (assembly GCA_963970005.1). Taxonomy (NCBI): domain Eukaryota; class Dinophyceae; order Suessiales; family Symbiodiniaceae; genus Durusdinium; species Durusdinium trenchii. The sequence goes on along the minus strand of CAXAMN010028406.1, from coordinate 306,030 downwards.
TCGATGGCTGGTACCTTAGCCTTGCCGCGCGGCTTGCCCAGGAGTGCTTCGAGACGATCTACTCTTGGTTCCACACTCGGTTTGCACCGGGTTGAAGCAGAAGTTGACGCTGGATGGTGCCCGCCATGTTGGTAAGGCTAGTTTTCACAAGTAGCAGTCTGGAAGGGTGGACGTTCAGAACACCACCTTCGAAGCGCTCCGGGAGGCTTGTTGAGCTTGGCCGCATCATTGTCATTGTCACGTTCACGTCCTCGGCCTGACTCAGGCCAAATGTGAGGGTGGCCTTGCCGTCTTTGACAGAGAATTTTCCTTTGTGCTGGGAAGCTGCCCGCGGAAGACGCCGTGTCAGGGTGAAGGGCGAGCGACGTTCCAGGTTTGATTCGTTGAACTGCAGATTAGGTCAGACAAATAGGTATCATGTTCGGTGAGTTTTTTCCTTTGTGAGTGCGCGTGCTATACACATTTGTACACGTACATTGCTCAAACCAAGAAGCCAAGAACCAAGACTGCGCACAACTCTTGTCACGAATCTTGGTTTGATGCAACCAATGTACATTACACAAGTTAGAAGACCTGGGTCTCAACGGACACACCCCAAGCCAAGATTCATTTCATAGGTCTGTGTAATCTTGTTTCCTGGCTTCTTGGTTTGAGCACGGTGCGTGTACAAATGCGTTTGTACGCGTACTTTCCTGAAAGCAACGACGTGCAGTCAGCATCTCAAGAGTCACCATGCAATAAAACATTACAATTATATGTATATATAACGACGGCCTGAAGCTTAGAAGGTATGAAAATCAACACTTCAAAGCAACAGATAAATTTTGAATGGGGGTCTTGCAATGCACCTTCTAAATTTACAGACAGTTTTGAATTGCCATGCGTATATCGCTATATGGCGCCATCGCTATATGTGTATACACAAACCCAGCATCCGAAAAACTTAGAAGAGATGGCCTCCAATCTACTAGCGATGGCCTTCAACCTAGAAGCAATGGCCTCCCATCCATTAGCTGTGGCCTCCAACCTAGAAGAGATGGCCTCCAACCTACTAGCGATGGCCTTCAACCTAGAAACAATGGCCTCCAACCTAGAAGAGATGGCCTAAAGGAAGGCCGCGCCGCCGCCGCCTCTTTTTCCTCTGTTTGTCCCTGTCTGTCTTTGTCTTCGATGTGTTTGTCTTCATGCAATGGAATTCCTGAGAAGGGTCGGTTGACCTCATATCTATCCTGCAGTGTTCTGCATTTGGGCAGTGGCTAAAATTATATGGCGTGTTGTCCGAAGGACACTGCTTGTCACGAAGCGACTGGCAGGGTGGTGGCCCAAACTCCCCTTTCAGCTTGAATAGGGATCCAGCTACCGCCGCCATGGATGCCAGGGACGATCTTGCCCTGGCATGTAGTCTCTCGGGACTGTCGGCCTGGGAGACGGATGTGCTAGAGCGGGCGGGTTGGACCGTCACGCGTCTAGCGACTCTGGAGGGTTGCGAGAGATCTCTCCTGGACGCCTTGCTTTGGCGCATCCAGCAGAAGGAGGAGGAGTTCACGCTCGACGTCAAGACTCTCCAGGAGGTGATTCGCAGAGCCGCAGTTCGGGCCCACACCAGACATCAATGGGACGCCAAAAGGGGCTCACAAGATCTTCTGGATGCCCACGTCGCTCACCAGAGATCTGTGAGGCGCAGGGCCTTCGATGAAGTGATCGAGCAGGACGTGAAGCAAAGGGTGGACATGGTGGGCACCGCCAAGAGGGGGCGCTGGCCAACAAGACTCAGTATGAAGCTCCACATTGCATCCTCTGATCTGGCCATGCGCGAGTTGGCGGAGAAGCAGGAGAGAGATCGATGGGTGGCAGAGATCAAACAGATCGTACAGCAAGCGAACCTCCCGGTCGCACGTCGTTCCAGCGATGCTGCGCTCATGATCCGGGTGGCAAAAGGCCGGAGAGCGAACACGCTTCGCAAGCACGTGAAAACGTGGGCAAAAGCAGCGAGGTGGCTGCAGGCGACGTTCGGGTACAGCTGGCCGGCGTCGCCGGAGGCCTTCGCGGAGTTCCTGGAGGCCATGGTGGAGGAACCATGTTCCCGGAGCTTTCCTGAAGCCGTGTACAAGGCGCTGATGTTTCTGGAGTATGCAGGAGAAGTGCCGGAGGCTGAGCAGGTATGCCGAGCGCCAGCAGTGAAGAATGCGCTAGAAGAGGCAGCATTGCGTTTGCAATCGGTCGACCTCAAGCCCGCGAGAAAAGCCCTACTTCTGCCAGTGTCGATTGTGATGGCTTGGGAAGCCTATGTATGTGACAGTACTGCCACCAACTATGCTCGGGTATACGCCTGGTTTCGGCTGGTGAAGTTGTGGACTGGCATGCGCTTCGACGACACGCGCGGTGTTCCTTGCCAGTCGATGGAGCTTCAAGAGTTTGGGTTGAAGGGTGTCATTCATCGCTCAAAGACATCAGGCCCAGGAAAACGTATCTTGTTGCTGCCGTTCTACATCAGCAAGGAGGCGTGGCTGGCGGAAGAGAGATGGTTGCAGGTGGGTTGGAAACTATGGCAAGAGATGGGAGTGAAGTCAGGCATGGCCATGCGTGACTTTATGTTGCCCTGGCCCACCAATGACAGGAATGGGTTCATCCGCAAAGTGGTGGACTATCCGATCGCCTCGGCAATGTCTCAGGCTTTGTTCAACGAGATGACAGTTGGCCAGGCGGAGAAGAAGAAGAAGCTTCTACAGCCGGGACTCGGTGTGCTGTGGACTGAACACAGCGAACGGGTTACCGTGCGCACTTGGGCGCAGGCTGCGCGCATTCCGGAAGACGTCCGCAAAATGTTGGGACGCTGGCAGCCTTCAGCAGATGAAGGCTACGAAAGGAATGCGCGCATCAATGTGGTGAGATGTCAGGCCGTCTTGGCGTTGTTTGTGAAGGAGAACTTGGGCAATGCGGACCCCTTTGACGAGACGACGGTGGTCCAGTTAGTGGAGCAAAGAATGAGGGGCATGGGTCATGATCAAGATGATTGTGAGGAGCAGATGGTGCAGCTGATGTCCTTCATGCCGGGCACGGGCGCTGCGAAGCAGTGCCGGAAGCCGAAATGGACCACGACGGGGCCGGTAGTCCTAGTGGAAGAGCCGGACGACACGGTAGAAGTGAAGGCAGAAGATGAGGCAGCAGAGGCATGGGTCGTGTCCGGCGAAGAGGAGCAGGCAGGGGCGCCCGAGCCGACGCCGGTGGAAAAGATCGCCGGCATGTACGTTGTTTCAGTTGTGGGGAGGTCGAAGACGAGGACCCTTCACCGGATCGGCGAATGCCATAGGCAACCCGGTCTGCATTATGCCAGTTTTGAGATCTTGGGGGAAGACGTCCCCAAGTCTTCAGCCTATCACAAGGCTTGTAGACAGTGCTTCCGTAGCGGCATTGCAGAGGCCTCGAATACTCTCGAGGACGATTCCTCGGGAGAGGTTTCTTCATCGGAAATGACCCCATCCGATGCTGAAAGCACGGGGTGAATTGAGATGGAGGAGATCACCTCGTGAAGACTGATCAAAACCGCACAGGAAAGGGTGTAGCAAGAAAGACGCGGGCGCAAGGGCGTCGGGTCGGGTAATGCCACACCGGGGGGAGAAAGACATGGGGAACGAGTCTCTGTGTGAGTAGGGTTTTCTGGTACTAGACGAGGGCACGGGGCTGCGGCGTGGGCCGTTCGGTCGAGTCGCGTGTTGTAAAAGGCATAAAGGTGGTCAGGTCTTCCTCTTTGCTGCATGTGCTTGGGTGAAGTGGTTGGAGGCTTGAAGGTCAGAGGACAGTGGCGTTGGTTCGAGTTGTTCACGGGTACATGACTCTCGGCATGGTTCAGGTGAGAGGACGCAATCCCTTTCGGCCTAAGCTGGGACCGAAGGCGCGTCGGCAACGGAAGGGGTGCCGGCGCTGGGGAGGAGGTGTCCGACGATGGCGAACATCGGGCACGATACAGAGGAGAGAAGGCGCAATGCCATAGCATTGATCGATGCAGACCTGCACGGGCTCCTTCAGGTGAAAGAAGTCGATGAGGTGATCCAGGCGAAGCTCTCGGTCGCAAGGGTGCGCAGCATGGGTCGCATGAGCACGGTGGCCGACGATCGTGCCGGGATGCGAAAGTTCTGCGCAGATGTCCTGGGCCTAGATGAGACCAGGGACGTGGTTGAAATCGCATCCATGGTGGACACCTGGGAGTCGGCAAACACGCGGGTGTCCGTGAGGAACAAAGCAGAGGCCGAGGCTGGAGTGGCAAGCATGCCAAGGGCGATCAACAAGGTGGAAGTTCAGGATCTCTTGGTGAGATTCCAGCAGGTGCATGGCGTAAAGCTGGAGGACAAGAACACGCCGGCTACATCCACTTTGGAACAAATCTTCGACCAAGTAGAGCAAGGGGAGTTCAAGAATATGAGCCTGGTGCAATTTCTTAGTCGTGAAGACGCAGAGGCCGACATCCTTGGAGCGACAGTGGAGAAAGGCACTGGGACGCTGAAGATTAAGAAGGGGTACGGCGAGTGCCAGAAGCCGAGAAATCCCGAGGAGTTCAGGCGTCGGATGTCGGTGGTAGCGCATGCATATTTGCTGGCTCAATTGAAATATCCACAGAAGGCAACGTTGAGGGACCTCCAGCCTCAACACTTCCTCAAGTATCTCGACCTCATGCTTGGGGATCATGTTCTGGGTTTGAAGGCTCGAGACAAAGATGGTGCAGTGATCGCCACCCCAGAGTTCGACTTGATGCTGTCGTATGATTTCCAAGTTCGACGGCAGATGGTGAAGCTGGCCAACGAGGGAGCCACCTTCGTGGATGCATTGAAGGAGGCCATGACAGACACAACGATCAAGGAGCGATACTTCCTCACCCCGAACGTGTACCAGCAGGTGTCGCACACATCGAGCTCATCCAGAGGAGAGTACAATCGCTCTCGGAGTCCTCCGAGGGCATGGCACCCCTGGTCAGGGGAACACTATGAGCAGCCTAAGGGCAGAGGAAAAGGCAAGAAAGGAGGCAAATCGAAGGGCAAGAAAGGTCGTCAGCATCATGATCGCACACCCGATGGCCGACAGATTTGCTGGAAGTGGAACAACCCACGTGAACGATGCAGGTTCCAGTGCGGTCGACTTCATGTCTGTCAGATATGCTTCGGTCCACATCCCGCTCATGCGTGTGATGGCTCTGGCAAGACGAAAGATACGGCCGGGGCAGGGGCCGACGCCAGCAAAGGGGCTTGAAAGCCCATGGAGGAGGGGGCTGCCTCACCCCCTTCGGAACCTCGGGGCACAACGAGAGGCATACGGATTTGCCGGGTGCTCTACTTGTTCAGCGGGGCGCAGCGCAAGGCTTCAGTCGCTTCGTTTCTGCAAGAGGAGTCCAGCAGGTCAGCTATACAGTTTGAGTTGCATGAGATTGATATTCAGAATTCACCAGATTGGGACCTGACAGACAAAACACTACAAGGCCGTTTGCTGCAGGACATGGCACGGGGCCACTACCATGTGGTCCTGATTACACCACCCTGTTCTACCTGGTCACGAGTTCGAGGGGCTAACTGCAGGGGGCCTCCTATGATTCGATCTCGTGATTACCCATGGGGTTTCCTTGGCTTTCGAAGCGCCATCAGAAGGATGCAGACCTGGGGAACGTGTTGATTCACTTCATGATCGAGGTCTTGCAGGCCTTGGAGTCGCATCCACGAGCCGAGGATGGTTCACTCGTGTTGGTTTTCGGGGAACATCCCGAGGACCTGGGTACCATCTGGCGCGAGGAGGATCGCATGCAGATGCATCCCGCATCTATTTGGCAGCTACCGCAGCTTCGGGACTTCGTTCAGGCAGACAATCCCCTACAGCTCTTCACAGTCGTCTTCAACCAGTGTTGTTGGTCAGCACCCTACCGAAAACCCACAAGGCTCATCACCAATTTGATGAGCCTGAAGACGTGGGGCCCCAACACGTGGCCCGTCTTTGGCCACGATGGCGCATACAAGGGCCTGCTCAGGACCTTTGCAGCTGCACTCCTACAGTTTCATTGGCTCGCACCGCTGCTGATGACACCTTTCGCACTACCGCAACTTCCATCTACCCAGAGCCTATGGACAGAGCCATTGCTCAGGCCATTTTGCTTTCTTTCCACGCCACTCCCCCCCAAGCTAAAGAGGGGCCAATGAAGGGGGAGTGGACGAAGAAGAGGAGCAGAGAGAAGGAGGAGAGTGGGGCCGAGGGTGCGTCATCCAGCAAAGCATTGTGCAAGTCGGATGCTGGGACAATGTCGAACAGGGAGACAGTTGGCAGTGCAACATTGAGCAAGTCGGGTGCCGGCACAACGTTGAGCAATGCAACATTGAGCAATGCAACATTGAGCAATGCAGGGAATTGCACAACATTGAATGTGGCAGGAGGAGGTGTTTCTTCCCCGTCGGCTTCCAGGCCAGGCCTGGGCCCACCCATGCAGACAAAGTACAAAGGTGAGCTGAGGTCGATACACGATGGGGCAGGCCTGTGCTCTCCGGGCCGGTGGCCGGTGGAGCGTCGCACGGCCCCAGCTTCCGAGACTGGCAAGGAGCTTGCTAGATGGTGCCTGCGGGCGTTTGAAGACTGGGTGGAACTGGAGGGCGAGGAGAAGGCAAAAGACCTCTTCTGGCAGACGGCCGGGGGAAAGCTGGGTGGCACGCCATTCGGCGGGGAGATTTACGGCTTTCGCGAAAGGCTGGACCTCTGGTTGAGAGAGCGGGGCGCAAGACCGGATCGCAGGTCCGGGGACAGGGACACGGAGATCAACTTCAGAAGACTGCAGGCAGTGGCACAAATCTTGCAGGACGAGGATCACGGGTTTCTGGGAGAGGTGGCGTCGAAGGGGGTTCCCTTGGGCGTCGACGAGGAGCTGCCGAGGAACCCGCTGGTTTATGAGGAGAAGTTGAAGTGGACAGTTAACCCCACAGACGAAGACTTCCAGGACATCCTTGCAGACAACTATGCATCAGCGGAAGAGAACGCCGCCGATATTCGGAGGCAAGTCCTGGAGGAGGTACAAAAGGGCACCATCTTGAAGATGACGGAGTCAGAGGCCAAGAAGCGCTTCGGGGGGGCGCCTGGCGGTCGCGGCTTTGGGGGCTGTCCCCAAAGAACTGGGCACTTCGAAGGTTCGCTTGATACATGATGGCACTTATAGCGTCGATGTCAACCGGCGCATACGAGTTCGTGATCGCATGAGGTTTCCGCTCATCGATGATGCGGCAGCAGTGCTCAGGCAAGTCGAGCAGGAGAAGCGAGACCGGGGCGGAGTGGTGCGGCTGTCGGTTCTCTATGACATATCGCGGGCGCACAAGCTCGTGCCGGTGAGAGAGGAGGACTGGGGGCTGCAAGCATTCAGGCTTCCAGGGGAGGCTACGGGCGAGGTGTACGTCCATACCAGAGGGACCTTCGGCATAGCAAGCGCTGCATACTGGTTTGGCAAGGTGATTGGCGTGGTGGTGAGAAGTTGTCACCGCATCATGGGCAGGCACATGGGCTTGCTACATTTGATTTATGCTGATGACGGCTGGTTGACGGCGACGGGGACACGTTTCTGGAAGAAGGTACTCATGTGGCTGTTCCTGTTCGAATTGCTGGAGATACCGATCACCTGGGCAAAGGTCCGGGGAGGTGCAGAGGTAAACTGGATTGGTTACTGCCTCAATGTTTCCACTTTTGAGCGGGGCATCAATGTCTCGAAGAGAGAGTGGATCGAGAGGTGGATTGGGGGCAAGCTGGAACAAGGGGGCGTGGTGGGGCGTGAGTTGAAGTCGGTGCTGGGAAGGCTTTCCTTCGTGGCAGGTGCCTTGCGTCATGTACGCCCTTTTCTGGCTCCCTTGTTCTCTTGGTCAGCGACCTTAGCCGGTGGCACTTTCTCGAAGTTTCCTGATGCCGTGATTATCCTCCTGGAGTTTGTGAAGCAAGAGGTGTCCAGGAAGCCCAAAAGAGCACTAGAGCCTTTGTTGTCGGCGCCGATGGACATTTTCCGGGTCGACGCCAAAGCTGCTGGTGAAGAGATAGTCATTGGCGGTTGGGAGACCTGGAAGAGGGCCGTTCAAGCCGAGGCGAGATGGTTTTCTTTCCGCCTTAACCGGAAGAATGCAGCTTGGGCCTACCTGAAGGGCGATCCTTTCCGCTCTATAGCCACGCTCGAGCTCATAGGCGTGCTGGCCGCCGTGATGGTGCTGGCACCGGGCGCGGAGTGGGCAGGTGGTGATGCCAAGGTCACTCTGACCGCGCTCACTGACAACTTGGGAACACCCACGTGCTGCGGAAGTTCGGGAGCAGCAAGTACCCGTTGAGCATAGTGGCCATGGAACTGGCGACGCAGCTTGACAGGCGGGGCCTCGACTTAGAGCTACAGTGGGTACCTAGGTGGCAGAATCAGGAGGCGGACGATCTCACAAACGAGCGCTTCACAGACTTTGAGGAGCGCAATCGTATCCCCGTGGAGTTTGAAGCCTTGGAGTTCTTGGTCATGGATCGGCTTTTGGAGAAAGCCGGCAAGCTGGATGAGGAACTGCGCTTGTTTAAGACCTCGAAGGAGGCGAAGCTGGTGACCATGAAAGCTGCAGCCGATTCTGCGAAGTCTAAGAAAGGTCAGCTTAGATGGCAAGATCCTTGGTGAAGAAGGCGCGGGGCGAATCTCGATGTCGAGGGTTCCTCTCACGTTTTCTAGCTAGTAGGGTGGGGTGGTGCGGGCCTCATCGAATCTGAAGTGGGGGGAAAGTTCGATTAGGCCATGGTTAAGCTCCTTAGTTGTCTTTGGGGCACCACGTTAGGC
>CAXAMN010028406.1:261011-273278 GCA_963970005.1 Durusdinium trenchii | reverse complement strand
AGAGAGTTCAGCAAGTCAATGTGCCGGCCATTATTATGGGTGACTTTAACGCTGATGTTTCTAAACATTGGCCCGTCGAGGGTTTCTGCACCTGCAACAGTTACATGCGCACATGTATGGTCAGCCTATGCCACCTACTTGTAAAGAGGCTACGAACCCGGATACGGCGTTTCTTTCTCCTGAGCTTTTGCCACGATTGCAATCCATTCAGGTGATACAAGAACCACTGTTCGAGGCTCATAAAGTGGTTTTGTTTTCTTTGCAAGTTCACATGGGTGATTTGACCAAACAAGTGTGGCCTAAGCCAAAGCCTTTCACAGACTTTGTCCTCCCGCGCGGTTCGCTTGAGGCTGCAAACGAGGATCTACAACACCTTCCCCCTCCTACCACTTTGGAGGCTTGGGGAATAAGGGTGGAACAAATTGTGGATGTCAGCCACGCGTAAGCTGCCGGCAAGTGCCAATTTGCCTCGAACTCTGCCTCGGGCTTTAGATGCCAACCTACAACCCCCAAACAGGTTCTGATGACCTCGCTGGTTCCCAAAGATAGGAGCGGCGACTTTGAGCCTGAGTTCGAGATACATCGGGTGCAAACTGCCAGCGTGATCAAGCAACTTCGCCGCTTGCAGTCCTTGCTTCGTAAGATAGGTGCCTGAATTTGGATTGCCCATTCGTTGCTTGGATGTCTCAGTGGCCTGAGCTGACTCCAATGCCTCGGAACCTGCCTGACAGAGCTTGGTTGTATGACCTTGTGCAACTGTGGCAGTACGCCGTCCACTCGGCTGTGCACTTGGACCAGAAGATCTTTCAAGACAAGCAGGCCTTTCGGTTGCAGCAGGATAAACGATCTTGCCATAATAAGCTCACTTTTGCCTCGATTAGAGGTTCCACCCCAACCTTGGAATCCATTGAGAGCAGAATTTCGCAGCAGGCCATTCTTGTCCCGCTGCCACGTCGGCTTTCGCCCAAAGCTCCTGAAAGATTTGAAGCCTTTGTGGATGATCCGTCAGAATTCCAGATTGGTCAACCTGTTTCTCTCAAATCAGACTGCTGGGTGGTTGCACGAGATCCAGGCGTCCTCTATTATTGTCTCGTGTTCCTCTCGCCCGGCTGATCTTGAGCAGGTAACAATAGAGCAAAGTGTCCTTTTAACCAAGCCTAGGCAAACTAGCCACCAGCTGCCCCATTTTTGGCTGCCTCTTTGGCAGAGGGATGATTCGCATTTGCTCAGCCCTGAGTTTGACGCTCAGTTTGACCATTTCCTGGAAATTTTGCCGAATCATTGTATACAAGTGGACGCAACCAGTCTTGCAGCCTGGCAGACCGTGATTAAGGGCTTACGATGGAACGCATCACTGCCTTTGAAATCCAGTCGTTGCCTGTGCCCCTAATCGAGTCGTTAATTCCATAACTACCCGGATGGCTTCCCGGCGTGGTTTATGTCCTCCCGGGTCTTTGCAACCCCCAAAGGGCAACAAATTCCAGCCCCTAATATGGTTAGACCAATTACAGTTTTGTCTCAGATTTATCGCATTTGGGCCCAGGTCATTTGCCGACAAATTCTGATTGCCTTTGGCCGGTCAATGACGTGTGATATCACTGGACTCCCTGGTCGGGGTGTTTTTGAGGCTGCTTACACCTGTCAGTGGTTTTTCGAACAGGCCCAAAGTTCGGTGAAAATTGCGCAGGTATCACTCTTGATCTTGTCAAGTGCTTTAATGCCATCAACAGGTCTCGGGGTATTAGCATTCTTGCTCGTCTTGGTGTGCCGCATTCCATTCTCCACATGTGGTCTCAGTCACTGTCTCAGTTGACCCGCCGCTGGGAGGTTTGTGGGCAATGTTCTGACCCCCTTCCAAGTATAGCTGTGGATTCCCGGAAGCCACTGTTTTCTCTGTCCTTGTCATGCTGGGTGTTGCCCAATGTTGGACTATTGCATGTCGACGTGCCACCTCCGCACAACCTATGCTTTCTGCCTACTATGCAGATAATTGGGCGTGGGCTGTCGAGGACCTTCCTGAGCTCCAACCTATTCTTGAGATCACTCTTCATTGGGCCCGCTTGATTGGGCTCAAAATTTACTGGTCCAAAACTTGGTGGTGGGCCTGTCAGAACACTTTGGCTGCGCCCATTCGTGCCATCCCAAAGAGCGCTTATCTCGACTGAAGAAGTCTCACGCTGATATTGACGTCCGTGCTCAGGTCATCACGGCTAGCATTTATTCGGTTGCCTTCCATGGTGCTGAACTTTTTCCTTTAGGACAACAACATACTAAGTCCTTGAGATATCATGTCGCTGAAGCCTTGGTAGGCCCTTCGGAGAGCATGTCTTCAGTCCTGGTTACGCTGTGTTACGCTGTGTGCCTCAAAGTATTTGCGAGACCCGGAACTCCAACTAATCCTAAATGCTTGCGCTGCCGCTCGTCGATTCCTGTTGCTGCAGCCTCGATCCACCCAGCTGGCTTTCTTTCGATTAGTAGTTGCCCAATTTTTCCTCGCCCAAATACGTCCAAGGGACCAGCTTCCACACTCAAAGCTTATTTTTCTCGCTTAGGTTGGACTTTTGATGATCAGGGTATGAGTCAAGCCTCGACCTTTGTGAAATCGCATTTTCTCACATGCCCTTGGCACACGTTGACACATTTTGCGGAACATGCTTGGCAGGATAAGCTCTTGTTACAACATACCCATCGTAGGGCCTTGATGCACTTTCCCAACATTGATCAACACTTGACTCGGAGCGTACTAGCCAAATTTACTTCCCGTGAGCGACGGCTCTTGATTCGTGAGATCGCTGGTGCTTTTCAAACCCGTAGCCAACAGGCTGTCTGGGACGACCAGGTTACGCCAGATTGTCCATGGTGTGGTAAGGAAGACGCAAAGCATCATCGATATTTCACTTGCACCGCGACCCAGACCCAGCCTAGTCGTGATGGATTTCCTAGCTTGGTTTCCACACTTCTTGAGGTGGATACTCTCTTGCCGGACTTGCCTGTCATCTTTGAGGCCGCTCAAAAGGAATTTCGGTTCACGTTTCAGTTTGCTCTCCAGGAACGTCCTTTTCTGCCGACAATCCCCTGCATGTCTATGCCGATGGGAGCTGTCAGTGCCCCACCCTACCCACTTTTCGCTTTGCTGGGTATAGTGTGGTCATTGACTCTTGTCGCAGTGATGCTGAACGCATTTGGCACGCCCAGAGATTTAAGGAAACAGGGCAATCACCTTCGACCCTCCATGTTGTCATCCAAGAACTTTGCCCACGTGAGCAGAACGTCCATCATGCTGAACTATTGGCCATTATCAGAGCTCAGGAAAGCTATTGTCATGCAATCGTTCATGCAGATTCGGCTAGTGCTATTGCTACCTTCCAAGGGGCGCCTTCGGTCTCAGGTCAAGCTCTACACAGGCACCCCTGTCCTGCTTTGTGCCAACGCATAAGTATCGGGTTGTCAAAATTAAGGGGCCGTGACAGTCCCTTACAACTTCCCGATTTGGATTGCTATCATGCCTTGGGAAACGCTGCTGCGGATCGAGCTGCCGAGGAGGCCTGCCTCAAGTGCCATAAGGCTCTGACAGACTCATGGCTTGCTCAAGCCAATCAGGGTCGTGCAGACGTGCGCATTCTGACAGAGTTCTATCATCTGTCCTTGCCCTTACAGATCAGCCGTAAGGAGTTCGAAGCACATCAGCCTGCTTCGTTCAACCTTACGGAACCTCACCCAGCTCGTCAAGCCTCTGCCTTCAGTGAGCTCATGAGACATTGGTCTGTTCCCATTGGCTGGAAGCTTGATTGGGACAGCGCCGCCAGCTGTCACTTCTTCGGCCACACTCCTATTGGGGTTCCAGCTTGTTGATGAGTATCTTTGGCTCCGGTGCAATCTCGGGTCGGCATTTCTTGGATGGAGTTAGTCTTGAGTTTTGTTGCATGCCAGAGGCTACATCCCATTGCATCGGCCTGCTGCTGCTTCTGCTCACACATTTGCCTGGGCTCGGACCAAGGCTGAAGCAGCGGCCTTTAGCTATACTTGGAATGAATGTGCCACTCAATTTGCTGGCATGGTTGGACAGGTTGTTTCCTTATGCAGCATATGTTCGTCGAGCTCGCGTTTGTTCTTTGTACCGTCAGGGGGCGGGTACATGTAACCAGGCTCAGGTTGCAGACGTGTTGACAGCAGAGTTCCGTCAACGTGTGAGACCCTGTTCATATGATTGGATGCCACATTTGGACCTTGGCCCTTCTGAAGACCTCTGCATTTTCGACTTGCAATGTGCTACTGAGACTTGGAATGTTCTGCAGAAACGCTTGAAGAAAGGTAATTCGTTAGCTCGTGCCAGTCGTCCTGGCTAGTGTTCTTGGGTTGCTTCGCTATCTCCGGGACTACCTCTCCCTGATCTTCCTTTTTCCGGTTCACCTTCAGACTTCGTCACTCAGCCCCCACCCCGCCACCTGTGCCAGGGGGAGCTCCCTCATGCAAGCAAAAAACCATCGCTAGTAGGTTGGAGGCCATCGCTCTTAGGCTGGAGGCCATCGCTCTTAGGTTGGAGGCCATCGCTCTTAGGTTGGAGGCCATCGCTCCTAGGTTAGAGGCTATTGCTTCTAGGTAGGGGGGCAGAGCGGACTTTAAAAGATGTATCCAGTTGAGCCAAAAGGTAGAGCGAGCAGCCAGCTTGCTCTATTTCCAAATTTGTTCAATCTTCAATGGCACATAGCATAGTGATCCAACAGTGGCCCTGACGCTTTTACGGAATGGAGGGACAAGAAGACCACATGAGCTTCAACGCAGTTCCTCAAAACTCCTTGACATCTTTTGTTTTCGACCTATAGAGCTTCTGCACTTGGTTTTTTCAAGCTATTTGTCTCTCTTGCCAAGACATTTATGGCAATTGATTGTTTAAGCAAGCTTTGCAAATCATCCAGGCTTGCCGCGGATTTTTGCACGTTTGGACCACGCAGAAGCGCGGCAGCAGCGCATGGCCAAGGACGCCGCGCTTGACGTTGAGAATCTCACTCAGGTGCAAACAGAAGAATTCTTTGTGACCAAAGAGGAAGAGAAATCGACTCGTAAACTGCAAGTTACAGGGCGTAGTGCAAGCGGTAACAATATACATTACTATATAAAAAAATTACATGACAAAGTCGTTTGCAATCATTTCATTCTCAACACGCCTTGGCTTTCGAAGAGCTTTTCCAGGTCAAGCTGCAGTTGGAGAGCGTGAAGGAGGCCTTAGCAAGCATGGATGAGACTATCCAGCTTCAGGAGACACAGCTGTTGCGCCTGTTATCATTGGCTGTTCAGAAGTGCAGTTTCAGAACAGTCAAAGGGCATCATTAATTTGATATGTCTACTTGTTGGATGCTGAATCCGAATCTACAGCTACAGTACTCGTGTACTATCTGACTTGGAACTAGCCGAGACGAATCTAGCTTTTACTGTTCCGACAAAAACACGCTTCTCCTTTGAATCGACCAGTCTGAAATCTGAAAGAAAGCCGAAAGCCTCAATCTATTTCGAACCAGAAGCAACATCTGGATTTGCCGTGATGAATGCGTGCCTTTGTCTGCCATGCCCGAGATGTTTCTGCAATGCAATTTGAACCTATGGCAACGTACATTAAGTCATAAAGTTAATTTGTTGTGCTCTCGTTTGCAAACCGTTTTTCCAACTGTTCTCCTCTTTGGATTTCTGTATGTGCGTGCATACGATTTTCTATTTGCAAGGTGTGCATGCGTGGCCAGAAACTAGGGACTGAAGAATCCACACGTTTGGCAGTTTTCTGTTTCACCGAGTTTCACCTCAGACTTGTGGGGGTACCTGTAGTTTCTGCCCCAATTCCATACTTGGAATCCAAATGGCCCAATTGCGCAAGCCGTACCCGATTGTCCCGTCCAGCCGTGGACCATTCGCTGTTCTAAATGGCCGGGGCCATAGCTTGTGAAGCTGCACCTTGAATACGTTCATACATGTTCATACACATCGGCCGATATCAATCAATCTGTCCGATAGTCTTGAGCCAGGGTGCCGTTCTGTGTGAGGGAGCTTTTCAGGCATTTGCTAGACTATAAATTAGAAGAACAGGAGCTGCTCCATCAGAATTATTCAGAGCTGGCAAAAAAAGGGATGGATCCACCAATGGCACTTCAAGTGTTGGACCTTCGAGGCTTGATCAGGTTGCAAAGATCTCCTGGTGTTTCGGGTGGCACTGGCAGTAGCACCCTTTGCACAGCTAAAGCTGGCTTCATGAGGTTCTTTTGGCAAATATGGTATGCCAGCAAGCGGAGGGTGAACGGCCTCAACAGACACATTTTCCAACGCTGCAGGCAAGCCCCATGTCCAACAATCGCGGACCTGGAACGGCAATGGCAATGTTGTATGTTGCTCGAACAACTGGCCCTTTGCTTTCCGCTTTTGGTTCATCAAAGCCTACGCAGGAAAGCTTGGCTCGACGACCTCAAAAAATACGCACAACCAGAAATTGCCTCCCTCAAACTGACATGGCCCCGGCCCCCGCCTGGTAGGGAAAAGACGCTACCGCTCGAACCCACCCCATTTAGGGCATTTTTCTGTGGATGTCGAACTTCCGCGGGGTTCGTGAATCAAGCCATGACATCGACCTATTGGCTTTCCTTGGAGTCATTCCCCCATGAAAAGCAACAGTATGCCGCATATGAAGACCACCTTTTGCACTTTTCATTACAGTATCAATGCCGTCTGTGGGCAATTCACGCAAGACTTGTATCTTAATGTACCTTGCTCCACCTTGCCAATGCAAAGCCGTCGCCGCCGTTTGATTCCTGCCCTTTCAAAAAATAGAGGCGAAAAGAAGCCCGAGGAACGTCACATTGAGGGTCAGGGAAGGGGCAGCTGACAAGAGAGCAGCAGTAGAAAAAGAACAGCGGATGGTGGCAGCAGGAGGGCCAGATCAAACCTTTAAATATACATTCTTATATGGACTGGTCATGCTTTTACAGTATATATATATATACATTTCTAGAGAGAGAGACATGGGATAAACTTGCACACTTCAAAGCTGCCCCTCCTCTTCCACCAGCGGCCAGCGGTAAAGGAGAAAGACAAATTGACCAAAGTGGACCTTGCCTCAGCAGACTTTGACTTTTCGTTCTAGGTTCACAGCATGGACTCTTTTTCTCAACACTGCTAGCAAGAGAACATTTCTGAGGAGACCACGTCGAGTCAGACCAGCTTTTTACATGAAGAAGCCGCCCAGCGCAAGAGCAAACTGGAGCAGCTCAATCAGCGCTTGAACCAGACCAAGGCAGTTTGGAGCACTCAGTAGTCAGAAAGCATCTTGAATGCTTTGCTTGGCAACAAGAAGCTACTAGGAACAAGGGCATCGCTACTAGGGGCTCCTGGCCTTACTCCTAGGAGCAAGGACGCTACTAGGGGCTCCTGGCATCGCTACTAGGAGCAAGAATGCTATCAGGTGGAGCTAACGGACCTTGCCAATGGTCTTCATGATGACTTGGCGAGGTAGGTGCAAGGGAAGGGTCCTAGCTTGTCCCATTTCAATCTGGAAGCAAGAAGCAACGACTTCATACATTGAAATTGTATTTACTGGGTAAATGTATTCCATGAGCTGATTGAAGGAAGACTCCCGAATCTCGGGCTTTGGCCCAGCTGAAATTCGCGGATTCCTAGGATCTTATGACATGCTTCAGCATGAGAGCAAGCCCTTCAATATATAAGTAAAGATTGTTAGGAGATGGAACTCTTGAACAACCAGGGCCCACCAGGTTGAGTGTCATGCAGCAAGAGTACTGTAGTTTGATTGTTCGTATTTGGACAAGTGTCTTTCAGTTTTCAGAAGCAAGTCAAGGCGTGTTGCAGATTTGTCGACTCTGCTGGACGCGAAGACTACCAACATCCGCACCAATTCGAGCGCGATCAGAACACTGGAGGCGGGTTGATTCAACGGAGTCGTTGGACGGAGCGAAGTTGCAAGTCGGATTTCGCCAGACCAACCTGGCATCAACCAACACAGAGCTGCGAAGGGCGACGGCACGCATCTCAGAGCACAACATCGTTCAGGCGTGGCTTCGTAAAGAAAGACCTGGTAGCACGTAAGAATTCGACACGCTCTAAATAATATTGAATTGCACTCATTCCTGCTAAAGTTAAGGCAACAAAAGCACCCCCAAATGAGCCACGTTTTTTTTGCAAATGATTAGGTTTATACAAAAAGGGAACTGTTGAGAAGTCGCGGAGGCTGTTCTGCTTGGGGCGTAGGCGTCGTGTAAGCATTTTGCGTAGGTGGGTGTTGAAAGATTTGCGTAGGCAGTCTTGCGTAGGCACCCTTTTCATGAAAGCCTGAATTTTCTTATTCAGACTTCTTTAAAAGTTGTTCAAGGGTCTTGGGGAAAGATAATGTTGGCTTGTAGTTGTTTAACTTGACACTTGCTTGCAAATTCCAGTGGGGAAGGAAAATGAAAATGAATTGTAACGACATGGCTACAGTGGATGTTTGAAGTTTGTTTGTCGAAGCTATGGGGGCACATTGGTTTTTGAGGTCAAAAGCTTGATCGTGCTTGGTCTGGCACACCGGCTCTTGAGCTACAACTGTGCGCACCCTGTTGGTACCATAATCAATGGACCTATTTTCGCGTAGGCGCCGCGTAGGCGCTCGCGGAAGCAGCGCGTAGGCAAGAAGCTATTGGCTGCTGCTACTGCTTGGCTGCTGCTTTTGCTGCTGCTTGGCTGCTGCTGCTGCTGCTGCTGCTGCCTCTTGTTTTCTGCTTGTTGTGCGCTGCTTATGTGCTGCTGCTTCCACACTGTAATTGGATCGGCTTGATACAAAATCTATCTGGCCATCGGTAGCAAAGCTGTAAACGCCTTGTAAACAGGAACCTGATGTGACCCGGTCGCATCGGGCCACTACTTGCGGATTATATAGCTCTTCTATTTTCGAGTCACCTGATGTGACTAAAGTTGGTGACAGTACCCTGCGTAGGCATCCCGCGTAGGCACCTAACAAAGAGAACCTCTCGCGTAGGCATTTGCTTGAGAGGGGAGCCCAGTCGTAGGCACCCGCGTAGGTACAGACCCAGTGTATAAGCCCCACACCACAAAAAAAAACACAACTCAAATGCAGTGAATGCAATCATCCCACAGCGAGCGCCAGCCGGTTTTGCAACGACCACATGCAAGAAGTAGTTCCCAAGTGCATCCAAGTCCTTTTGTTCAATGTGCATGGCACAAGTTTGTTGGTAGCTGAAGGACATGAATTCATCAGCGAGAGTCATAGATGCCTTGCAGGACAGACTAGTGGAGCAAGCTCGAGTAGCAGAAACTGAGATTCACAGCCTCTTCGACTTTCGGAAGGATTCAGTTCCCAAGTTGCAGGCTGGGGCTGACTGGGCACGTGATAGATGGCATAAGATGCCTTGGATACGAACCATTTGGATCTCCGGTCTGATGATATATATATATATAATATTGTATAATATGATTCTATGATATATCAATTTATGTTTGGAAGGCGCATGAGGCTGGCCTTGCCCGTGTCGAGCTGCGAATACAGAGTGTCGAATCTTGGCTAATTCTCACTAATTTTGGAGAAGGAAGATCGTGTCAGTGTAATACATCTTTGAAGGGCTTAGAGCTTCCGTGGGAGGTGAGTCATTCTCAAAGGAAAAGGGAGAAGAACCTGTGAGGGAATAACTCTATCGATCTGGACATGTTTTTGTTGCTTGTGCAGCATTGCTTTTGAAGCAGCGAATGAGATTGGTGAGATAAGTTTGCTTCACCCAAGGACAGGGAGATTCAGAATCATACCAAACATCTCACCGACATTAACTCGGAGGTGGTCAATATGCAGGCAGAGCTGGTAATTTCTGGAATCGTGTGAATTATATACTGTCACTGCTGCATGACTCGTGCGCCAATTGTTTTGGTTCCACTTTCAAGTCGATTTGGTGTGTGAATCGTTACACTGCATGTTAAAAAGGTCTCCTAATCCTTGTGGCCGTGCAGGGTGATGTCATCAACATGTCGGAGAGGTTGGAGGTTGCGCATGACCTCCTGCGGGGTGTTGGCAAGGGTCTTCATGACGTGCACAAGCAGGCGATGGAGCAGTTTTGATGAAACCGAAATAAACGGGAAATGTCGTTTATATCAGGTCTAGGTTTTCAGAGTACTAATCATGCACTCCTTGTGGGTGCTGCAGATGAGGGATTTGATTCCTGTCGCTAAGGTGGATGTGGCTCAGGGCAAGATCCATACTGAGAAGCCATCAGTGCTGCCCACGCTTCCAAGCTCAATGCAGGTCGACCCTTCCGAAGCTGTATACAGCCGATACCAGATGAGAGCCTGATTATTCGCTGTCATTGACATGGTCTTGCTTAGACTTCAGATTGGACCAGACACTCTCATTTTGAGAGACATACATACTGTAATCTTTTTGGACTACGACAACAGATTCTTTGGTAGATCCCTTGATTGGCAGGTGCCACGACGTCCTGGTACAGCTCCTTTGCGTCGGAGAGACGAATGAGCACAGAGAACATCCCTTCCACTAGGCATTCTCAGCATCTCTTTTTGATCCACGCAGAGTTGTATTGCAGACAAAGGGAGTGGAGCATTTACTACTAATGGTTTCGCGGAACATGCCTCATCAGGCAGGCTAATTCACAGTCTGTGCGCCAAAGTGCGCTTGAAGAGCAGAGGCATTTTAGGCGTGTTGCGCTTGCAAGCCTTTCCGGTAAGATCCACACTGGACAGTTCGCTGTGTGCGAAGGTAAGTATATAGACCAATAGTGAACCCAACCCTGAATTTAGAAGGAGCACTGCTAGTCTGGTTCTTAACAACCTCATTTTTCTTATGAATGGAGGGCCTATTTTCTCTTTGAGTCTCAGTTGCTTTTGTGTTTTGGATTTTACAGGAGGGCACTCTGAGCCAAAAAGGCTGAAGGAGGCCGTGTGAAGATACGATCTGAAGTACAGAATCCACCTGGACCCAGCGACAGGGGCAACTTCTGTTGTGTTTCTATCAGGTTGCATAAACATCATTAAGCCTAGTTACTCTTTCTCAGATTGTCCATACGATGAGAAATTGCGAGGAGTGTTGAGAGCTCCAAGAGCCAAGCCGCAAGCACACAAAGTGATGCTTGCCCGACAATGATGGCTCTTGCCCATTGCCAGTTTAGGATAACGATGATCCGACGGCAACGTGTGAATAGACATTGAAGCTTTCAAGATTCAGAAGATTCTGCTTGTGGGGAAGCGGGGAACCGGACCATTCTGTTTGACAGAGCACTTCGAAGCTGTTTGATCGACTCGAGATATGCTTAACGACTTTTGTGCTGTATACCCTTGTTCCGTTGATGGCATATTCAATGCAGAATGTACTATGAGGTGGTTGGAAGAGATAACGTGCATTTATATAGATAGATATTAATTTTTCATAATTCAAATATAAAGCTATGAGAGCAGATTTTAACAACATCACGCTGAAGTTTGTGTGTCCACCCTGAAGACGCAAATCTATATCGGTGGTTTGGGCCAGTCCTCTGATACTCATGGAGGAACAGCGTCAGTATACAAGTAGAGAGAGAGAGAGTGAGAGAGAGAGAGAGAGAGCCATCAGAGTTTTCCCGGCTTGTGCTTTGTTCATGTTCTTGCACTTGAGGTGAACAAGCAGATTGCACAGAATTACAACAAATAAAAGCATGGTTTCAGACAATTTGCTTGGCCGACGTGTGTAAGAACAAACAGATCAAGCCGATCAAGCCTCACATGAAAGAAGTGGCAAAGCCATCCTTTCGACGGATAGTTCGGCAAAACTCCATCCTTGCTGGAAACAGGAGCCGCATGCTTTTTTCGTCTCTTGATCCCCATCCAATCTTCAGTCAAAACAGTGATGAAGTGCAAGTTGCGAGAGTTTCGTCCAGCAACTTGGGCGAAGCCGGGCTGCTGCAACTGGATCTCAACCTGACTGAATGCAGGTGAAATATATTGAGAAGCGCGTGCCAAAGAAGGTCATCAAGTGCCGTCAGAAAACAAATAAGTCAGTCACTATAACTGCAGCAAGACATCTCACATGATTGGCTTTCTTTCAGCACCGGGTATTTGTGAACATGATGCAGTGTATGTCAGCATGTTGTGTAATAGCCAGATGTCCCGTCCATACTTAATGCCATAACTCTCAGTCTATAGTTGTTCCGTATGCCTTTACAACAGGGTCTGTGCTTCTGCAGTGGGTGATATGTGGTCCGAAATCATGACATACACAAGACTACAGACGCGAAGGGAGGG
>CAXAMN010028406.1:243006-261001 GCA_963970005.1 Durusdinium trenchii | reverse complement strand
TGATGCTGATGCTGTTGCTGCTGCTGCTGATGATGATGCTGATGATGATGCTGATGATGATGCTGATGCTGATGCTGATGCCGATGACGACGATGATAATGATGATGATGCTGTTGCTGATGCTGATGCTGATGATTCTGATGATGATGATGATGATGATGATGATGATGATTATGATGCTGATCATTCTGATGCTGATGCTGATGATGCTGATGATGATGATGATGATGATGATGATGTTGTAGCCAACACATGCCGATGCCACGCAAGAGGTCGTGCTGGCTCCGGGCACGGCGATCCCTTCGTGCTGGGTTTTGTGCTGCAGCCCGCTGGCTAGTTCACCCGTACAAGCTACAGCTACAGTGCTCACGTCGACCGGCACATGTTTCACTTGGTGCAGTTCAAGTGTACCGCGACTGTTCTTCGATTGGTGCTCGGCAGAGGTAGCAATTCAAAGGAATTCAGCTGCGGCCAGGTACGTGGAGAAGATTGTTGAAGTTCCTCAGGCCAGTGTGCAATTTGATCAATTGACTGGCTCCTTTGTATGTCCCTTTTTTCAAGGTCATCTATGAAGAGAGACCAATTGAAGTGCCAGAGCTGATCCACGTAGAAGCAGTGACACAGGCAAGTGTGCGTCTTGAGTCTTGACAATCAATAGCCCGAATGCTATCGGAAGAGCCCTCTGCATTCTGCACTGTCATCAAAAGAACTATGATTGCCAATGTCCTTGAGGTACCCCGACCACATGTACAGTTCATCAAGAAGGAGGTACCCAAGGCAAGGCGCAGGGATGAGAAAAGAAAGATGCACCAATTCAATTGGTGGGATTGGTACTTCGTACCCTGTTTGCAAAACTTGCAAGTGCATTCAAAGAAAGAGCCAACTCTTGTCGGGACAGCTTGTTGCAGGTCATTCTTCAGCCACAAGAAAAAGTGGTCGAGGCGCGGTCCAATGAATCCAGAACTCACACATGCCTTACCACTTCGGCTGAAAGAACCGATTTTCCGAGCTGCAGTACTTTGAACAGATTTCTCAGAAACAAGGAGGGCCTTGGAGTTTCAGCCAGGGCTAGCTGGCTTGGCAGCTTGAAGGGTGTATTGCTGCAGGGTTGATCTTCAACTCAGCAACTGCCTCATGCAGGTGCCACTGACCCTGACGCAGGATGAACTGTGTGTCGCGAACTAGTGACCAGTGTTGATGGTTGGACAGTCTTTGTTACTAGAAAGTTTTTTGTTACCAAGAAGCTGCAACCATACAAAAAAAAGCTTCTTGTCACTACAGGTGAAACGATTCCCAGTGAAACGATTCCCAAGGAAGCTTCTAGTTACTAGAAAGCATGTTCAAGCTGCAGAGCTTGAACTGGAAGCGAACTCAACGTTCACATCATCAGTTCTTCATAGCTGATTGTCGACGGATTGTGCTTCAATTGTCTTGACACTTGCTGTTGGATGTTGTTATATAGTCTATTGCAGTTAGTTCTTGGCAGGAGCGACCGGTGGAGGTGCCACAAGTCCAAGTGGCAGAACTCATGGTTCAGGCATGTCCAGGGGCAAAGTCGTTATTTTTTGCTCGAATGTGTAGCGAAGGGTGCTCGTTTAACTCTGGCAGTTTGCGGGTTTGGGGGTGGAGGCGTGTTCGTGTGACATCGCCTTCATGTTCGCAACCGTCCGCCACCATCCACAACCATTTGAACGGGATCCCTAAGGCCATCCCGTTCGGGGAAGGTTTTGGAGGAGGTCTTGGATGGCAGCATGAAGTGCCAGTTTCGCAGGAAATGTGACATGCGCAAGCGTGAAGGATGGTTTTGCTGCGCAGCTGCAGCGTTTCGTGAGGTCAGCTTTGCGCTACTGTGCCATGGAGTTTGGAGGTTGAGTTTGGCTGTGCCATTGGGATTTGCTCTTGAAGCGCTTCTTTCCCACCAGAGTGTCTTGCAAGAGTGTCAAGAAGAGTCTTCCACAAGAGTGCCCTGCAAGACTGCGCCACAGGAGTGTCCCACAAGAGTGTGTTACAAGACTGCGCGAGAAGAGTGTCCTACAAGAGTGCCACGAGTGTCATTCAAGAGTGTTGCACAAGAGTGTCCTACAGAGTGACGTGCAGAAGTGTCAAGCAAAAAAGTGTTGCACAAAGGCGCCTTACAAGAATGTCCCAGAAGAATATCATCACAGAATGTCTGCCAAGGGTGTCTGTGAAGAGCGTAAAGTAAGTACAGTAGGAGTGCCAAACAAGGTTTGGCTGCTTGTGTTTGCGTACATGTGTGCATTCGGGCTCGTGTGCTTCATTTTGTTTCTTTCTGTGTCAGAAACACAACATGTGGATAGAGTTTGCGATGAACCTGCAGTTGTTTAGGTCCCAAAACCTCAAGTAGAAATGGTGGAAAAGGAGGCTCGGTGGCTGGGCAATTGATTTCCCACCGCGTGACTGAACATGTTCTTCAAGCCAGGTACCAAAGATCATTGTCCAAGCAGAAGAGAAGATTGTTGAAGTCCCACAGGTTCAAGTTGTTATGAACCATTTGAGACGAAACTTTTTGCATTTTCTTCCAGGTCCTTTTGTTTTCATTTCCGTTTTTTTCCTATGGCTTTTGACCAGGTCTTCTATGAGGAACGTTTGAAGCACGTACCACAGGTGCAGGTAGCGGAGGCAGTGAAGGAGGCCTCCGCAGACCAAATCACGGGTCATGAAACATGAAAGAACCAAGTTCGGAGTTCGGACACCAAATAGGTTCAAAACATGTCCAATTTGGTGTTCAGATTCGTGAGGCTCTAATTCTCTTGAGACCTGAGACAATGAGGATGCAATTTATTGAAAGTGCCCAACCTCAAAAATTTCGCTGGTGGTTCTTCAGATACATATATATATAAACACACATGTAACATGTATATTTATATTATATATCTGAACGAGCAATGAATGCAGGTGCCACACTACCAAAAGCAGGTAGTGCAGAAACAAGTGCCCAAGTGCCACTGGCATGATTTCGAGTGATACTTTTTATTTGTTTTCGTGGAATGACAACATCAAATGGCAGGATAGTGGAGACCAAGGTGGTGGAGAAGGCCACAGACTTGACGATGCATCACATCGCCACATGCAGACTTGTCGATGCTTTTCCTTTGCTGTTCCCAGCAGCTCAGTCCTTTGATGGGTAGTCTTGCGACAGCTGGGTTCCGGAGTTCAAACAAGAAAGAATGCAATTTGAAAAGACATGGGATATGAGGGAGGCGGACAGGTTGCTAGAGATGAAGTGCAAGAGGACGAACCCAGAGAATGAGGACTGTCAAACACCCCTTCTGGGTAGTTGCTGATGGTGGAGGCACAAGGGTATTATACTGTAGCATCGCAGGTGCTGGACATTCTCGTTTCAGCTTCCTTGCTAGCGCCAGTGGACAAGTCTTCGCAAAGTTCTATTATTTGTACAACACATTGTAACAAAAACCAGGAGGTAGGCTGTGGAACCTGTAGTAACGGTACTAGCTAGTAAGCTTAGAGAAGCTACTGCTACAAGCAATAACGCGGAATAATCTAAGAACCCTCGCTGTACACAGCCATTCTTGGCGTGGCTGCTCATTTGCGCGAGCATCAATCTCTAGATGCATTCGTCCACTGAATTCACACAGGTTTCCGTGGAATTGGCCCGTGGTCAATGCGCATGCCTAGTGTCCTGAATCATCCTCACTGACTCTTTCAGGCGACAATACTCTCGAATCACCACCCTGCAGATTGCCACAAATCGTTGCAAATTGTTAGATCTTGAAACTCACGGCAGATAGCCACAAACTACCATGGGGTCCACAAAACTTGACCCAAGTAAACATCAATCAGCAGAAATTCACCAGAAATATTGCATCAACATCAAGCAGCACAATAAGCACTGCAGATCACGGCTTTTCGTGTTGCTGCAAAGAAAAACACATCCAAAGACACATCAGCGCTCCACAAATCACCACAATTAATGCATATTTGCACGAGCCTCCGTCACCAGGACACTCATCACAAGCAGCAATATCATGAATCAATACGAATCAATAAACAAGACACAATTGCTTCTTGGTTGCCGGAACGGGCTTGGCAGACCATGTTTGACTGGGTCAGGTCGTTCCTGTTCCTGTAAATCTCGTACGTGAAACTGCTGTGGAGGTTCCAAAGGCACGGACTGTGAACATGGTCTATGAATTGTGCTGATGTCCTCTCAGTTCTGAATTGCACAACCAGTTGTGGCAGGTGGTGCAGCACGAGGTGATTAGACAAAAGGCCTCTGGAGCAATGCAGCAGCGCATTATCCAGACAGGTTGGCCTTTTTGAAACAGCAACACAGGATTGTAACATTTTTTGGTCACATTAATTCAATATATATAATTCAATCATTCAATTTCACTGGCAGAGACTTGCACCACACAAGAATGTGTAGAATCTGGAAAGGCTGGCAATACCAACGCTCAGCGAGAAAGGAGGACAGGCTCACTGACTGAATCATTCAGTTGGCTTTTGCCCTGAATGTACAAGTGCCATATCCAGGGGATTCAATATCATTCAATTTGCATTTGAGGAAGTTGTCACTGGCATCGCGGAGGCACAACAAGGAGGCACAACTGCAGCATTTTGCAGTCTTCTTGAACTGTCCATGGGTCCTGAGCCTTCAATTACCAACACCTGTAGATTTTTTTTTGCGAGGTATCTATGATGCTCCTGTAGCATCTGTACGGCATGTCAGTCTTCCAACCAACGAGGCCGTGTCGAGCATCGTGGAGGAAGGGACACTCAACAGAGGGAGAAGCTAATGTATAGAATGCACTCGGAGCACAAACCCTGAAAGGTTGCAGATTTGGATGCTCTCCAACTAAAAACATTGAACAGCTGTAAGTTGTATTGGACACACTTTGCAGCTTTTGCTCGTTGGAAGCTCCATGAAGCTTAATTGGTGCAGAACTTTGCAATCAGTATGTAAAAGCTAATCAAACATATGCATGCTGCAACATCGGAACTGAAGAGGATTTCTTGTCAGGGCGGCAGCCACACCCCAAACCTATCTCACACTGTCTTGGCCGGCGAAACCAATGACCCATGTCGCTGTACTACGTTTCATTTTTTTTAAGGCGACAGCAAAGTATATTCAGCAAAGAAACAACACACGCTTCTTTAAGTATCTTCAAAGAAACTGCCAAGGTGGAGGTGTCTGCGGTCATCACAGAGCAGTCAGTTTCCCACGAAGCTCCGGTGGTCCGAGCACGAGAGTTCAACGGTTTCACATTTCATCTTGAAAGGAAGCAGGTCGTGCTGCCCTCATTCTTGAACCGCAAGGTCACCACCGTCAACCTTAAGCCTGGTATGTTCGCCCAGGCCGGCCTTTTTGTCAAATACCATGCTGCTTGTTTCCTTTTCTTTTTTTAGACCTTTCTTTTTTTTATTCCCTTTTATGTATTCTTGTTTCAAAATGGAACTAATGATACCGGCAGGCATCACCCGGTGCTCGCTCGGAGGCGGGATCAGAGTTGAAAGTCTTTGGAGCAGTCGTACTTGGAAAAACTCTGGAGGGTGTTGCAGCTGCGCGGTCATATGCTGTGCTGAAAGCTCAGAGGACTTCGTCGCAAAAGACGAAGGATGTTGCAGTTTCTTTCGGTCTTGATAGCTCAGATATCTGATGCATGACACTCATTGGTCATTGGTCTAGCAGTTCTCAAGTTCCCAGAACATACTTGTCAGGGCGCCTGGTACTGTTGTCCAACAGTGTGGCGAAGCAATGCTTCTCCAGGACAGGTGCTTGATACGAGCCCCCCCACTACCAGTGCTGGATATTTGGTATCGGGAGTTTCATAGAAGCAGACTTCAATCATCCTTGGCATGTGGAAAGTCCTTGAAGGAACGGCTAGGGCTGCCAGAAGATTCCGCTTGCGCAGGAACCACAGATTGGATCTGGGACCATAACCTACAGCGCTCCTGTGACGGGATACGGAGTTGCAGCTGCGCATCTCAGCATGCACCAAGACTTTCTGTGCACTTTGTTTGCAAATCCGGCCGGGTCGTTGGGACCTTGCTTGCAAGTGCCAGCAATGTCCGTCCCATTTTGCACAAAATAATTGAACGTCCAGTTGAACGTACAGTTTTAAAACATGCGGTGCGATGTCCAGTGGCTGCAATTCGGTTTCAACAATTATGCGCAACGGTTGTATAGCAGGTGAGAGAGTCATTTTGATTCAGAACTTGCTGTGATTGTGCTTGCTGCAACAGAAGGATGGAAGTATGTGTATCCATATATATATATATAATGATGTTGAGATTCCAGGGTTTGGTTGACATTAACCAACATTAGCTGTAAGGAAGATCAAACTCGTGCAGCCAACCAGCTGCACACACACGAACGTGCCCGCGCGAATGCAGAGCCACCCACTCAAAGCCTTTGCAAGCCCTATTGTAATGATGCGTTGAAGTAAGTCTTAGCCCAAATATGCCCAAATTAAATCAAGTTAAACAATATGCATTGAATGCAGTGAGAATGGGCTGCGCAGTACAATATTTTACTTCACCTGCCGGCCTGCCTGTACCAGAATTCAATTCAATCTTAACATACTTGTCAGGGCGCCTGGTACTGTTGTCCAACAGTGTGGCGAAGCAATGCTTCTCCAGGACAGGTGCTTGATACGAGCCCCCCACTACCAGTGCTGGATATTTGGTATCGGGAGTTTCATAGAAGCAGACTTCAATCATCCTTGGCATGTGGAAAGTCCTTGAAGGAACGGCTAGGGCTGCCAGAAGATTCCGCTTGCGCAGGAACCACAGATTGGATCTGGGACCATAACCTACAGCGCTCCTGTGACGGGATACGGAGTTGCAGCTGCGCATCTCAGCATGCACCAAGACTTTCTGTGCACTTTGTTTGCAAATCCGGCCGGGTCGTTGGGACCTTGCTTGCAAGTGCCAGCAATGTCCGTCCCATTTTGCACAAAATAATTGAACGTCCAGTTGAACGTACAGTTTTAAAACATGCGGTGCGATGTCCAGTGGCTGCAATTCGGTTTCAACAATTATGCGCAACGGTTGTATAGCAGGTGAGAGAGTCATTTTGATTCAGAACTTGCTGTGATTGTGCTTGCTGCAACAGAAGGATGGAAGTATTACTGTACTTTTTTTTGTCCGTCTCTTTTCGGGCTGTGCGATCAAGCGAAAAGCCGCCGCAGATCTTGTGATCTGGGCTGGGAGCACGCGGACCTGAGCTTGCCGTTGAGGAGGAGCTTCCCGTCCGAGATCTTGCCACGAGCCTTGCATCGACTGCACCCAGCCACCATGCAGATCCTGATCATGGTGTGGGTGGCATGACCTTGCCACATGTCGGGCGCCAGCGGCCCGGTGTGGCATGCACTGCCAATGAACTGGTTGAAGGCAGTCTCATTGGTCCTGGCCAGGATGTAGCTCTTGCACTCAGTGCAGCGCAAGTAGGCCTTGTCAAGCTTCAAGTGGTGGGATCCAGGCTGGATGCCGTGTTGTGCTTCAAGGAGATCGTTGATGATCTTGAATCGGGTTTTCTTGGCCTCCTTGGCCAGTTCAGCTTGTGGGCATGGCTTGTTGATGCCCTCCTGGATCTCTTTGAGGAGAGACTTTGAATGCCACATTTGACCCCGGACCTGAATACAATCCACTTGTGTCGCAGAGCCTCAGGCTGTTGCAGGAACTGGGTGAGGAGGTCTTTTTTCTGCTGGATCATGGGAACTTTGGCGGGACTCGTCAAGGTGTCGTGCTTGTGGAGGAAATGAGACTTGTCCCGCAGAAGGATGTCCATGCGCTCGGTGGCAGCGTGCAACACATCTCTGGTGTCTTCATCAAAATCCCGCTGAAGGTCAAGGATCTCTTCTGGCCTGGCCAACAGAGCAGCCTTGAGTGTCTTTGTGGAAGGCCTTGCGGTTGAGGTTGGAGTCGGACTCCTTGGTGCCAAAGAGCAAGAGTCTGACCTGGTCATAGTCCTCATGCTCGCATCTCATAGGCTGCTGTAGGTCCCCAGGCTTGCCAGATGGCATGGTTGAAGCCGGTCGCGCACCTTGTCCCTATGTCCCTGTGTGGAGGGACAAGTGTTTGAACGCATAAAAGAGCGCTCGCTGGTGGGTGGCTGGGCGTATTCCCGTCAGGGACCCAACTCGCTCTTTGTTGGCGAAAGCATATCGTCAACGCTTGGGATCTCTGCAAGTTGGGGCAATGGCAATCGAGCAGGCGTGAGCTGGTAAAGCATTGACTCGACCCTCCAGAACTGACATCGCCAAAGCAAGTGAAAAAAGGTCAAGTCAACTCCACAGAGAGGGCAGGACCGGGCTTGCCCATCAAGACCTGGCGCAGAGCCCTCAAGGAGATTGCCCATGCGGTCACTGGTGTTCTTCTGCATGGTGAGGCTCACCGTCCAGTCCAAGGGGGCCTTTCAAGGTCATGACATCGGTGCCAAGTGAGGCGGAGAAGGCTCTGTGGATCTCCAGCCATCCCATCGTGAGACTGATGTTGCAGTCAGGGATGCCTCCATAGCCAATTAGAGCTTGCCATTGGAGGTCGAATTCATAGTCCAGCGTGTAGCTGGAGAGCTTGAAGCGGCCCGTAGACAACCTGCCAACGGTACTTGGTCTTGAGGAGGAGGTCCAGCGCAGTGTTCCAGCTGATCCAGAATAGGTCAGGCTTGAGAGAGTTCATGTCGAAGACCACATCAACAGATCCAGTCCTCTGCAAACGAAGTCCCCTCGCGGCCATCGCCGGATGTGTTGTCATCGTTGGGGCTAGCCCGTTTGCCTGCGGCCCCCAGGTCATCACAGGGTGGATGCCACCTCGATGGAGTCTGTATTTGATGTGGGATGATCCCTGCCCGGCCTCAGCCTTTCAGGAACCTGTAGGCAAGTGCCGCCTCTCTTGCGACATACTCAGGGTCAGCGCCTTTGATGTCGAAGGAGACATCGTCAACCCAAGGCTGCAGGAGCACTGCTGGGTGTTCACGAACAAGGGCTTTGAGAGGCTTGTAGAGTACTAGCTTGGCAATAGCTGGAGCAAGAAGGCAGCCTTGGAGGATGCCCCGCTGGTAGTGCTTAGGATTGCCTGCTATGCCTCAGCTTGAATGAGGCGGGGACCAGTGTACAGATCCAGGGCCAGCTTCAAGTGCAGAGGCGGATACATGAGCTCAGTGGCAGGCTCAATGCGGTGGTCAAGCGTGACCGTGTCGTAGAAGCACGTCAAGTCGGCAAGACATGTCACGGTGTGAATGCCTTGGCGCTTGCCAATCTCGGCCTTCAGCATTCTAGCAAGGGTGGAAGTATGTGTATGTATGTACCCACATCTATATATATATATATGTGTATATTAATATGTATGTACATATGGCGCCTGGGTACCTACCTTTGATGGTTTTTGATTTGTATTTGCAGCATTTGCTAAACTTTTCCTAGGGTTGAAAATGATTGCTGGATTGTGGTGGTCTTTTGGGGGGGGTGCTATTTTGGGTGGTGCTATAAATGTAAAAGTAACGATATGCCGATATGCGCATTTATTGAAATGCTCTGGGATCAAGGTCCTTAGAGCATTTGGAACTGCAAGGGTCTATCGCAAAATTGCAGAATTCACAAAAGCCTGTAGAAGTTTAAACAAATAAAAAACTCCCAAAGCTGCAGAGCCCAGGACCTAGCCCGAGCCAAGCCAAAGGTTTAGTTTTCAGTTTTGGATATTTGTTTGGAATTCTCGAGGTTTTGTCAGTTGCCCACTACAGATGTACAAGAAATACATCAATGAACAAGAATGCAGCCAATCGTAATGCTGATTTGCAGTTTGTCAATTAAAAACTAAATGTTGTACATACTTCCTCTCACCCTCGACGACTCATGCGTGAAACGTGAGTACAGCGTGTTGCCGTACCACAGATAGACACAAGAAAGTGAACACACTATTGGTTGTAACGTTGAAGCGAAGTATTGGTTTGTAACATATAACCTTTTCCAAGATCTTTTGTAGAACGGATCAACATAATTGTTGATTTAAAATTCTTGTGAAATCACTGTTCAAATCCAAACTTGTAGCCCACATGTCAAAACCCAAATGTTCCAATTAAGAACTGCCGTTACAAAAGCCAGCCGAAGGCTGTTTTGCGAACGATGTGAGTTTTTGGGGGGTGTGGGGAATGGTTGCGTAGTGAGAAGGTAAACCCTTCGCCCTGCTGAGGAGAGCGAAAAAAGGCGTGGTCAAAATATACCCCTACGTTGCCTCGGTTATGCGAATGATGCCACAACAGTTTAGACTAGACTAGCATCTTTCGCATCAACTGGCCACGGTGGCGTTTTGTGGAGTTTTGTAGATTGTCGGTTCGACCGGTTCGAGTGTGACAAAACATCTGTCATTGACAGTGTTTTCGTGTTTGTTAGTCAAGCCACGCATGTAAATAGCAGTGTTTTTGCAGGGTCAGGTTGTCGAAAGTGCGTAAGTTGCGGTGCTTTGCGGAGTTGCGTGAGAGCGTTGTAAGCTACGGCGTTCTTGGACGCAGAAGTGAAGCTGCGTGTTTTTTGCGAGGTTTGCAGGGGGCAATCTCGTAAAATGCATGGGTTTGCGCCGCTGCTTATGAAGAGTTGTCGATGCAGGTATGGAAAGATACTGTTGCGCGCAGAGATCTAGATCTAGACGCAGAGAGTCGAAGTTTCTCTTGGTTACGGTTGGTGCCCTTTTGCGCTCTGTTTGCTCAGAGCGGGGCACCCCTGAAAAAGCGGGCTCTGGCGATAAGACCCGTGACACAGTGACAAAGCAGCGTCTGGAAAAGTTGATTCTCGCACCATGCTACCGTCAGAAATGACCTAAAGGATTCGTTTTTGTTAGTGCCCCTTTGTGCTTTGTTTGGAGGCCGTCTCGGGGCAAAAGAGGGTGCCTTTGAAACGCGGGTTCTTGCGATAGGACTTTGGGCAAAACCGGACATGGCAGATGCACCTTCGAGCACTTTAGTGAATCCTGCGTACGAAGTAGGTATTAGAAGGACGCTACTAGGATTGGTTCCCCGGATCCAGGTACTGCCTACAAGCCTTAAAAGAATTAAAACTATTCAATATACACAAATACGATTGGAAAATACAAACTCACCAGTTGTATTTTTTAAAATACACTTTTGACTTTTTGTATTTTTCTAAAAATACGACCCTAACAAAAATGAAAAATGCAAGCAATATTCACGTAAATTGCCACTTGATACGCATTGATGTGGGTGGGATGGGAAGCTGGCCCCCTTGTCTTTGGAGCAGCCTCTCGTGGTTGTCCGGTAGCATGACCACGTTTCGCTGGTTGTCAAAAAAATGCCGGTGGGTTTTGCCGGTTTGCAGTTCGAGGCTGAAAATTTTCCTTTTTTTTGAAAATACGGTAAAAATACGATTTTCATGGGTTTTTTCAAAAAATACGAAAAAAAAACGAAAACACAGTTGTATTTTTTAAATAAAAAATAGATAAAGGTGCGATTTTTTGTACTTTTCAATAATAAAAATACAAAAACATACCAAATACAAAAACATACAAAAATACAAAGCAAATACAAAAAATACAAAAACATACGACCCGCAAAAAAAATGCAAAAAAACTACGAAAAACATACGACCCGCAAAAAAAATACGAAATAACATACGACCCGGCAAAAAAAATAAAAAATAGAAAAT
Organism: Durusdinium trenchii; assembly: GCA_963970005.1. Taxonomy (NCBI): domain Eukaryota; class Dinophyceae; order Suessiales; family Symbiodiniaceae; genus Durusdinium; species Durusdinium trenchii. The sequence goes on along the minus strand of CAXAMN010028406.1, from coordinate 249,365 downwards.
TGCCGAAACAGGCTGCGAAACCAAATTTGTAATTTTTTCGTTTTGCTGACGTGTCGACGAGGGTGTTGGCTGATTTTGCGGCCCGACTGCCTTTGTTTCTATTTTGCCACAGCGCAAAAAGACAGCAAATTCGCGCAAATGCCTCTTGACAACACATAAAAAGGACAACATGATTCAATATTCAATTGGCTTATTGGGTGCTATTTGCATTGTGGCCCTCATTTGAGTATGATATTTGGAAACCAGGGCCAGTTAGGACGTAGAACCATGCAACAAAGTTGCATTTCAGCGTTGTATTTTTTGATTTTTTTTGTATTTTTAATGTTTTTAAGTTTCTTAGCCTCTACCTGGAAGGAGGGGATTCAATACTAGGAGCAAAGGGCATCGCTACTTGGAGCAAGAAGCTACTAGGGGCTGCTGGCCTTACTACTAGTAACAAGAAGCTACTAGTAAAGGAAACTACTAGGAGCATCAGGGGGTCCATGCGGGGGTTGTTGGAGCCTCGTTGGACTTGCTTTGTGCGGCTGCGAGGGCCAGCTTTCGCCCCGATTCACGCCGAACTTCTCAGGTATATGTTTTTTCATTTTTTTTCAATAAAAGCTAGAGGTTTCAACTGTTGCCAACCAGAACCTTTTGTACATGACTTTAAAGGTCCTTTCAGTAGCCTTTCAGCTAATTCTTTTTAAGTCAATAAGACGATTTAGTTGTAAACAGTTTTCTGTTGAAATCTTTCACGTCCTCATTGATGTTGAACTTGTCTCAACTCCATGTATTGAAACAGCTATTGAGTTGTAGCCTTGAAATACAATTTGAAGTCAATGCATGTATTGACTGTGGCTCTGTTTTCAAAAATAAAACATTTGGAAACTCATTGCCGTGCAATAGCAGAACCGTGTCTAAGTTGTGTAAAGCGTGAAGGATAAACGAAACATGTCCTGCACTGTGTGTTCGAGTAAAGTTCCCTAAGGTACTCTGTTTAAAGTTTAAACGTCAATTCATCTGGTAAAACCACATGAAAGGTAGGTACCGGGGGGAACCAAAAAAACATGCCGTCGAAATACGAGGGTTGGTTTGACATTGACTGGCCTGTAATGGAAAACCAAAAAGTCAACTGACCTTGCAATACAGTTCATGTGAAGAACTTGTCCTCATGGTTTGTTTGATTCCTCCTTCCTCACTTCGCTGAACACATTTGTGTCACATGTAACTATTTGGATCAGTTCTTTGATGTTCTTTGTGCCTTTTGTTGCAGTTGTGTATTTGTATTTGATTGTGGCCCAATATGCAACAGGCCCAGCACGTTTTGCGGTGCAGCCACCTGTGGAACTGCTTGGGGAGCTGGCGAAGCTTGGACAAAATCTGTGAACAATATCCGTGTTTTCACGATCGGCTCTGGTTAAAGAGCCTTCTTTCTGCCCAGCATTGTTGCTAGATTCGGAAGAGCTGGTAGTTAAGATTTAGCTCTGACTTTTTGCAGTGTGACCCAGCTGTCACCAGCATCATCAATCTTCGGGCACATGATAACACTGGAAAAAAAGTGCTCGTTACATGCTTCCAGGACAGCCCAGAGCCTTGGTCTGTGGATAATTTTGACTTGCTATGCAAAGTGTGCTGATCATTATGCAAAAAGTCCAAGCATCAACCAGCGTCGTGCGCGCTGCTCTTTTGACTTTCAACTTCAAGATGTCTCTGATTTGTGTCTTGCAGGATGTGTCTGGTGCAAGCACTGCGCGAACTACGCGCTCTGCCCGTGGGGATGCACAAGTGGTTGCCTGGAGCTTGAGTGAACGCAACATCGTATCCCAGAAGGATATCTTTTTCTTGAACAGCTGATCTGTGGTAAACATCAGCGAGAAACACAGTCTGTTGGAACCTTTGCTACTTGCCTGCATGTGCTGTTTTCAACATGCCATCTCTGTGCTGAGACCGAACCGGTGGCTGGTACCATCAACACTCAGTCCACTTTGTGACTTGGCCAGAGAGTTCTTGGCTATTATGCACGACAGCGCCAGATGTTGCATTTGCTACAGTAAATGTGACTCCGTTGTCAAAAACATCACGATAGATGCGACCAATGCAGTGGTGCCATATTGAAATGCTTGTGTTGCCATTTCTTCTTTGTGCAGATTCGGAAAACCATTCCCTCGTTGCCCTGGAATCCCTTGGATGCCGCTGATCCATGAGTTGCAATTCCCCTGCATAGTTTTTTTCCTGTTGCTCAAAAAAGATGCTTTAGTATCTAGTATCTAAAAGTATCCTTTATAGACACAGTGCAACACCACCCAGTCATGGATTGCAAAGTTGGAGGTGGAACGACTATATAACTTCTTTGTTTCTAGCAAGTTGCTGTTTCCAATAGGCTTTTACGGCAGGTGCATGTCAGCCATCACTCCCAAGTCCCAAGGATGACTCAGCCGTTGCACTACTCGTTGGCAGCTGAATGGTCAATGTGTGCATTGTTGTCACACAATGACGATGCCCTTTTCGTTCACGCTTTCAGACAAGTTGCAAGTGAAGATGATTTTGTGCACTCTTCTGGTCCGCTCTCTTCATATTTATATACATATGCACACATATGATATACAAATAATTTAGACTACAGTGACTACAAGGCTTACTGTACTATATAATTTATATAATCTTGGAGTGAGATCAGGATATTGTTGTGTTGTCTTCGGCTACATGTGATTCTGTTTGTGGGACGATTTGGATCACTTCTCTAATCTCGAAGGTCGGCAACTAATTTTGTCTAGGAGGGCGTAAGGGGGCGGGGGGGGAACTTCCTTGAAGAAGGTTCCTAGGTCTTTTGGAAACTTACAGTAATAGCAATGGCCTCCAACCTACTAGCGATGGCCTCCAACCTAAGAGAGGTTCCTAGGTCTTTTGGGATACAAGCCAGAAAACACCCCTGCACAGACCCAAAACTTTCTTTTTTACACGTTTCTTCAAGGTAGCCGGCTGAGCTACAGCAGCTTCCAAAGCAGATTTTTGATAGATCTTTGGGTCGTATCAGGATTCTGTGCTTACTACTGGCTGGGAAAGTTGCGTGTGCAAAGCATTGCAATCCCAGATGTGTGGCCGCAAATAGCGACAATTGAACAGTCTGGTAATTCGGAGAAGAAGGGTGAACAATTGAACGATTGCCATTCAACTTAGATTTTGCATCATCACTTCATATATACACGCACTTCGCTTGAAGCGGCTGCAACTCTCTGAACCCCAGAGACTGGAGACATAGGTGCCAGTCACTGGACATTCGATTGCTTTTGCTAACGCTCCACCGCCTTCTGAGATTTCAAAAAAGACTATGGGCGTGGCTCTTGGCCAAAAATTGTGGCAGGTAGTCGGAGTCGATGGCTTTCAGAGAAAGACAACTGTTTGTATATCGTTGCATCACTCCTGCATTTTGGGTCAACGGGGGGTTTTGCCCGGAAAGCAAACATTTCCGACCACGGAACAGGGTGAGGGGGGGTTGGGGGGGGGCTGGGGACAGTTTCGTTCGTGTTACTAGTTGCGCAAACCGGTTTCTTTGCCAGCGTTGTGACGTTGCATTCGCGGTTAATTCTATCTTCGCGTTGCGCTTTTGGGCGTTGCGATGCGAAGCTGCAACGAGAGCACGTTGAAGGCTTCGCAGCATTGTCAGCCAACATCCAGGGTTGGACTCAATGCTGCAGGCTGTGAAAATACACAGAGAGGCTGTGCAAGACACTTGTCCGCCAGCTCAAATCTACAGTGAGCTGTCATGGCTCAACTGGGAAGAGGACTGATGTCGTGGCGCCTGAGACTGACTGGTCTTTGGATGGTCTTAAAAGTGCACTCGAGTTATCGTCTTGGAGTTCACCAAGTCCCAAGTCCAAGACGATACGTTGAGTATCCCGAAGCCCCAAATTCCTTGTAAATCGCATGGTTTTCTGGCCTTTGCATGTTGCAGTCCGGGCAAGCCCCCGTTTACCCTGCATGTTGTTATCCTGTCTTGGGCTGAGTGCAGGAGTGTTGAAAAGAACAGTTGAAAAGAGGCCTTCAGTCGCTGCTTGACCCTGTTGCTGAGTCGCGCCCGTGGCCGTGCCAGCATCCTTGCACCGTTTTGCAGCCCAGAAGAACCACTTGCAATCTACCAACTGGGCATTCATGTCCCGAGAAAGCAGCTCACGGCTTGTGCAATCAGGAATGGCTGGGACCTCCCGAAACAGCAACTGCCTGCAGTCTCTATTGCGCTGGCTTTTGGAACGCTAGTCTTTGTATGGTCCGAAGTGTCCCTAGGATCAACTTGTGGACACATTTGGAACAGGACTAGCCACGTAGTCATGACAGACAAAAGCCATGGAGTTGGAGGCATCAAAGCGTCAGACAGGACTGCTTTGAAAATGGACGAACGAAGAGAGGGTACAAGAGACGTGCCCCTTATTAGAAGAATGACTAGCAATCCATGTTGCAGCTGGGCAGCCCTACACACGATCAAAAAATCCCGCATAGTAGGATAGCGAACTGGCTCACAGTGGTGGATGATCGTTTGCGATCTGTTGTCAAGCCACAGGCCTGTCCCTGAGTGCATTGTATTTTGGCAGATGTCATTGGAAGAGATCACAAGATCCTCTCCCAGATGTACGGACAACCCTGCAGGTTGGGGCAGAGAGCACTCCTTTGGGCATAGTAGCGGCACCGGCCGCAGTGCTTTGTGGCCTTTTTGGTGCCACCCTGCTGGGTGCCCTGTCGTACCGCCGTAGCGCTAAGCGAATGGCACAGGCGCTGGAGGCCGTTTTGCCAGCCTGGATGCCTTCTTCTATTTTTGCATTTTTTGAATTGAATATATTGAGGCGGTCTGACTTTGGAGTATTCTATGTTCTATGTCTGATCCTACCTGGACATGGACATTTCGTAGTTTGGTAGTACAATATATAGTACAATGCTGCCACTGTGGATTTTGTCTGAACGCTTGTGTGGTATACTTGCTTCCGTGCGGTTCGCCACGGGATTTTGGTTCGACTTGGAGGCAACGGCCGCTCCGATTTGTACTCCGACGCCTGCAGCTGGCGTAGCAAGCGAAGCGGGACCAGCTATGGGCTCTACAGGCCCTACACGTGCGCCCAGGGCCTCCGATTTCTTGACGAAAGGAGAAATAATGTATCTCTTCGTGGTGCCAGGCCTGGATTCTGTCTTTTTGCAAGCACTTTATATTTTTCCCTCGTCCCAGAATCCAAACGATTCCTACCTAAATATCTAGGGCACTGGTAATTGATCAGGCATCGGTGCAACAGCATTGGCTGGAGCATTGGGGATGTTGGGCCGATGGACGCTGCAAGTGGACAGTATGGAAGACGCAGTCAGGCAGTTGTTGCTAGGCTCCATCTTGGGGTCTTGAACGCTACAGTGACAATCAAGGAAGAAAAGGATATGAAAAAAAGACATCCTTTCGCGCGTTATATAAAACTTTTTTTAAAATTTATTCAATCATTTTCACTTTGATTACAATACAACCAAAGTTCCTGAGACAGCCAAACGCCTGCATATTGCCCTTGCCTAGGTGTGCAGATCTTTAGGCCTTAGGGCCTTAGGCATCCAAGATGTAAGCAATATTAAGCAACGCAAGAAATCACATGACATGCACCTTCAGGCCACCGTAGGTCAATGTCTTGCTCAACACCTATATAGCAAAAGAGTGCGTTAATGCATACATGTATATAACATATATAAGCAGGAGGATGCAGGATGACACAGTAATCAGGAATGATAGGGGTAGATGGAATGTTGACAGGCCAGCCCCTGGTTCAAACAAAGCGTAGAACCAAGTTGAATGAAGTGGAATCGTCTTGTTTACTCAGATGGTCATTCAAAACCAAGTGACCCTGCTTGACCAGGGACGTTGTCGATTGCGCGCATATAACATTGCTGATTACGCATCCCTTGCTCAAGAATGAGCGAGTTTGGTAGCAAGATGTAGCACGTCTATGTACTAATGACAAATCCCTGAGAATCGTTGATTGATTAGGATCAATTGATTGATTTTGGTGCTTGGAAAATCAATTGGAGCAATTGATTTTTCAGGTATGAAAATCAAATAGAAAAACATATGTTTTCAAAGCTCCAAATCAATCACAAAATCAATTGCAAAATCAATTCAAAATCAATTGCAGAATCAATCAGAAAATCAATTGTAAAATCAATTAGAGGTCTCCCTTTTTCTTGACGCTCAATATGTCCAGGAGCTGCTGTACAGGCTGTACATGCCTTTCCCAAGGCAGTTTAGGTAGACCTTTTCCAAGGTCAAGCAGGCTGTACATGCCTTTCCCAAGGCAGTTTATGTAGACCTTTTCTAAGGTCAAGCAGGCTGCACAGGCCTTTCCCAAGGCAGTTTATGTAGA
>CAXAMN010028406.1:203662-242996 GCA_963970005.1 Durusdinium trenchii | reverse complement strand
GCACAGGCCTTTCCCAAGGCAGTTTATGTAGACCTTTTCCAAGGTCATGAACCAACATTTGCATTTGCCTGCTGGAAATTGGTCCTTGTGAGCATTAGCTGCATCAGGACTCTATACTTAGGAGCTACCTTCTGAGATAGCTTGGAGGATGCGACCCCCATGCTCACACTATGTGTGAGTCTTGATATCCTTCCCACAAAATCCTCTCCTTTCCAGCAGCTCTGCACTGTGGGGTTGAGGTATTTGGCATTGAAGAGGAGGTGTATAAATGTGTGGTGTTTGGCCACAATGTTGAATGACTTTCTGCCCTTTTCCAAGGACCATGCATTCAAAAAGGAATACTCGTCCAAAAACCCTTTTCCAAGGGCTAGTGATGTCTCATATTCTTCTTTGGAAAGAAATGTGCCTGCACTGTCCCACACCTCAATGAGCTTTTCCAAGCTCTTTGCAGCAGAGATCATTGCTTTCTCTTCCCTTTTCTCTGTACCAGCAAACATCCTTTCCAGGACTGGTATCAATGCTGGCAGGAGGTGCTTAGTTTCTCCCCCTTTGCATTCCAATGTGGCCCACTTGCTCCATGGTTTTTTTGGGTCAGTCAGCATGGACAACCTGAGGTTTGTCAATCTGCTAACTGTCCTTTTCTCTGTGTACTCCACTTGCACTTCAGAGAATATAAGAGCTAGCCTTTCCCAAGGCTGCTTGGCGCATCTTTTTCCAAAGCCTTCAATGTAGCAAGCATAGTGCAATATCCCACCAATGAGGTGGTTGTAGATGCCACTGCACCACAGAATGTGCAGGGGGTCACCCCTCACATGCTTTGGGCTCACATGGGGCACTTGGAAGAGTGGGTGGTCAGACCACTGATCATCCAAATGCTCGTTGTGTGAGTACACATAGATATCAAGCTTTTCCAAGCTGATCTGTTTGAAGCGCTTTCCCAAGGCACAATCATCTCCTCTCTGGGCATCACACTCCCAACAAGGGGTGTATGATGCCCAGTGAGGCAAGGATAATGCATTCACATGAAAATCCTGGTCTCCTATGACGCACCAAATTATTCCTTTGAACCCCTTGGGGTGCAAGAGCTGCCCTTGGTATTGGTACCAAGGGCTGCCCTTTTCCAAGGGCTTGTTGTCAGGGTCAAGGGTAGGGTGCTTTCCAGCTTGTAGAGCTTGAAAACTCCATCGAAACCATTTCCACATGCCTGACCAGGTGTTTTTGGAAGTGGACAGCTTAGGATACGCACCCAGTAGAAGATGACTTTCCAATGAGGTTTTATCACTGAGCAAGCTGCCCCAGCTGAATGTCATTAAGCTGTCCCTTGATTGAAATTCGACTCCATCTCCATGGAGGAACAGTGGGATACAGCATTCCTCCCAACCCTTTTCCAAGGTCATTGGGTGATTGACAAGTTTGTCATCGCCTGAAGCTTGGACCCCTTGCCAAAACTTTTCCAAGTTGCCTTTTCCAAGGCAGAAAAGGGAATGGAAAAATGCAGAGAAATTTTCACCAAGCTTGGCAAACATCATATGTGGTAGGAAAATGCTGGCATCCACCACAGACTCTTTTGAAGTCTTGGAATCTACACATTCCACTGGGACTTCAAAGCTTTGGCAAATCTGCACATCTGAGCAGAAGTGCCCCATGATTTGCCTATGGCAATTAGCTGGATGGAGGCCCCATGACCCTGCCTTTGCCAAGGCCACTAGGTCTTCATGAGAGGCACCATCCTGCATAGCTAAATCAGCAATCTCCCTGATCAGCACTGCACTGAGCACCCCATTGGCCCAAAGTGCCAGGAGCTTATTGGCCAGTGCTGATTGAGGCTAATCACCCTTTTCCAAGGGGCCTGCCTTTTCCAAGGCCTTTTTAGGCTTGGCTTTGGGAGCCAACCCTGATTCCAGTTGCAGTTGCCACCCCCTCAACCTTTTGGCCATTGGCCTTGAGATGGAAAAATGGCTGCAGCAAGAACATGTTGGGTTACAAGTTTTGTGTGCAAATGCTTTGTGTATATCCCCAGCCCCACCCATGCAGAGCAAAGCAATTGTTTTTCCTGCAAGCTGCTCGACATGAGCATCTTCCTGCACACATGCTTTCCTTTTGAAAGCAACACCTCTACAAAACTATAGCTTTTCCAAGCTTGTGCTGCTACATAGACACTGCCTTTTCCAAGGCAGACCTTTTCCAAGATCACTTCTTGGACCTTTTGGAGGGAGCGACAGAGCTGGCTCTGTTGGCCAACTGCTTCAGTTCCTTGGCTTCCTCCTTGGCACCTTTGATGGTCTCAGCACACTCCTGCAAAACCTTTCCCAAGGCTGCACTGGTGGTTGGCTTTTTGCTTCCCAAGTGGCCTTTCAAGACCACCAGCAACCTCTGCAGCTGTTGGCCAAGGCCTTCAGCTGTGGCCTGCCCTTGCTTTGACAGCTTGGCCTTTGCCTTTCCCAAGGCTTCTTCCAAGTCATGCTGGGTCGAGACCACCTGGTCCCTGGCCTTCCTAGCCTTTTTCAAGGCCTCCTCTTCAGTGGGCTCTTCCTCCTGCAGTTCCTCACCATCCACTTCACCATCTTCAATGGCCAGTGGACCTTTCCCTTTCCCAAGGGCACCTTTCCCAAGGCCCTTCTTCCCTTTGCCCTTGCCTTTTCCAAGGCCTTTGCCCTTGCCTTTCCCAAGGCCAACATCAGAGATGTCTTCAAGGCCCAGGCCCATAGCATCCCTGGTGTAGAGCTGACTGAACTTTTCCAAGTCCTCTTCCTCAGGTTCCCACTCCTGACCCTGCTCCCACCTCTTGCCTCTGCCTACATTCAACTCTCGACTCCAGTCTTGAGTATCTTTGTATTGCCAGAGGCCCCATGTGACTGGGTCTTCTCTGTAGATGACCCTGCCAGAGGCAATGTGCTGGTTCAGCTCTGTTTCATCAAACCGATCCAGCATCTGCTTCCAGGACTCCCATTTGTCGCCCTTTTTCAAGGACTCAGAAGCCTGGACTTCTTTTCTGGTGTGAACATATTTTTTGCACACCTTCCTCATCAGCCATAGAGCTGCGCTGAGGCCTTTGTCTCTCTTAGACAAAGCTTCATGCTCCTCCTTTTCCAAGGGGTTGTGATTCAGGTGTGTTTGGTGCTTGCCCCACACCTGTTGAGCTTCCTTTGGGGTCAGGCTTTGCTTCAGCAAAGATGCAGCTTCCTCTTCATCAGAAGCTGCCTCTGCTGCTTGCTGAACTTTCTCATCCAATGTCATTTTGCCCAACTTTTCCAAGTTGGTCTTGTTCAGCTTTGCCTTTCCCAAGGCCTTTGACCTGATCTTAAGCAATCCCTTTGGCTTGGCCTTTCCCAAGGCCTTTGGCTTGGCCTTTCCCAAGGCCTTGGCTTTGGCCTTTTCCAAGGCCTTGGCCTTGGCCTTTCCCAAGGCCTTCATGGCACACTTCATAACTTTCATGGGGGCCATACCAACCTAACCAGTACACACTATCCAATCCAGCACACTTGATCCAAAAGCCTGCAAAGGAATACAAAAAATACAAAAACTTAGAACCTGATGAAATCTGATGAAACCTGATGAAATCTGATGAAACCTGATGAAATCTGATGAAAACATTGGTTTCATCAGATTTCATCAGATTTCATCAGATTTCATCAGGTTTCATCAGATTTCATCAGATTTCATCAGGTTCTAAGTTTTTGATTTCATCAGACTTCATTTGGTAGAAACACTCTGTGAAGGCAATGCCTGTAGTTGAATGAGACCTTCTCAAACACTTTTCCAAGGTCATTTGGGGATTCATTCCTGTGTCATTCAACCCTGATCCCATCTAAACCTGAACCCTGCCACTTATAGAAACTATCTTGGTTAGCTTGCATTTCAAAAATACATGTATATAATATATATATATGATATTTTAACAATAATTGTATATTAAATATATATTAAGAAAAGGGTATATTAAAATATATATTTATATACACATTTTTATTTATTTGTATATAATTAGTTATTATATTTATTTTCCATTTCTCTTCAAGTCCAGGCTCCCCCCATGTTAGGGGGCACCTGCAGGCATGCAAGTCGAATTCTTCTGCTGCAGCCCTTTCCCAAGGGCAATTGTTCCTTTTCCAAGGAAACACAGAGCCTTTTCCAAGGCCATCATTCCTTTTCCAAGGATCTCTTCAATCCTTTCCCAAGGACCCTGCAAACCTTTTCCAAGGTTTTGTTGAAGCTGGTGAGTGCCCTTTTCCAAGGGTGTAGACAAGCACAGCTTCTCTGAAGTCCCTAAACTGATCCTTTTCCAAGGTGTGGGATGGCTTCTTGGACCGCACCTCAAAGGTCATGAGGTTTGATTGCCTGGCTTCCTCACAAACCTCCCAGTCATCATCGATGACTGCACAGCACCCCCAGTAGACTGCATGATCCACTTTGCCATTCTTCTTCAGTTTGTGAAAGGTTGTCCCAATGTATTGGATCTCATCTGCCTTTTCCAAGGCCATCATTTCCTTCATGGCCTTGTCCTTCCTCCACTCACTGCCAACCCAGCTCAGGAGGTAAACCTCTGCTTTCTCAAGCAGCTTGCCCAAGGCCCACAGATTGTATTCTGGCACCCAGCCATTTGCTTTCTCCAGGGTGCCATGCCAATCAACCAAAACCTTAGGCTTTTCCAAGCCTAAGCCCTCACTCTCTGCCTTGCTTTTGAGGGACATGCTGCCAGGCCTGGGGCTCAGCACAGCCCTGTAGCCCATCTTGCCAATCTTCTTGGAAGAAGTGGCCTCCTCTGCATCCTTGCTGGGTGCCTTTTCCAAGGCTTTTGAAGATGTGCCCTCATCTGCATCCTTGCTGGGTGCCTTTTCCAAGGCTTGGAGGCTCTCCTGGGGAATGGATGCAGGAGTGCCTCTCAGTTGGCTTTCATTTCTGCTTTTGCTTCTCTTCCTTGCCTCCTTTCTCAAGGGTGCATTGGAACTAGAAGCGCTGCCACTGGAAGACTCAGTGGTAGGGGAAGCCTTGTTGCTCTTAGACCTTTGTTTCTTTTTGCCCTTTGCACTTTCCCAAGTGCTGGTCTCTTCTGCTTCCTCCTTGGCCTTTTCCAAGGCTTCCTGCTCTGCCTTTTGCTGCCTCACCTCTGCCAGCTTTTTGGCACACTTGTCCCTTGCCTTTTCCAAGGCTTCCAAATGCTTTTCCAAGCATTCCTCACTTGCTGGGTCCTCTTCCACAAGGGTGGACCACTGCTTTTTGTGCCTGACCTCTCTCCTTCCAGCAGTGGTGGACCCAGCCCCCCAGGGTCGACCATGCTGGTTCCTCCACCAGCCCTGGTCATCCCAGGAATCATCATCCCAGGAATCATCGTCCCAGGGGCCATGAGCCATGCTTTCCCAAGCTTTGGCTTTGCTTCTGTGAAGCAATGCTTTTCCAAGCTTTGGCTTGTTCAAGCACTGCTTTTCCAAGCAAACTGTGGCTTAAAGCCACAGCCCATGCAAGAGAGGCTAGCTAGGCTGGGTTGTTTCTGTTGTTTCTAGTCTGTGTCCTACAGCATCCAGTTCACCACCTAAGCCTTAGCCCTGCCTGTGCAAATGTGTGTGTGTGCAGTTTGCATGTGTGTGTGTGCTGTGCTGCTGAGTGCTGCTGTGCATTCTGGAAGTGTGTAGCTAAGCCCTAGCTGCTTGAGCAAACAGCTGCAGACCCAAATGAACATGAGGTTGAGACAATGAGTGCGCTTAGAACAGCCTACCCAAGACAAAAAACATCCAAACTACAGAGGGCACCTTGTAACCTTGTAAGCTTTTTCCTTTTTCACCTGCAGTTTTGCAAGTCAAACCACTTTGTGGTGTTCAAGGTAGGCTACATGCACTTTGCACAAAGCCTTTTCCAAGGCTAGCCATTGTCTTTTCCAAGGCCACCCATTGCCTTTTCCAAGGCTATCCATTGCCTTTTCCAAGGCTAGCCATTTTTTCCAAGGCCACCCATTGCCTTTTCCAAGGCTAACCATTGCCCTTTCCTAGGACACCCATTGCCTTTTCCAAGGACACTGTCAGCAACCATGCTGCCTGCAAAGCTCTTCTCTCAGTTCCAATGCCTCCTCCTTTGTCAAGGCATTCTTTTCCAAGGATGCCTTGATGTCATCGATGACTTGGAGATAGGCAGGGCATCTTTTCTGTGTAACCTCAACAATCAATTTTAACTTTGAACCAATCTCTGTGGTGCCTGTGAGATATGACCTTTCAGGCTTCTTGGCACATGTCTTCTTAATCTTCCACCAAGGTGCCCTCTCACCCTTTTCCAAGGGTGTTGCAGCAGCCTTCTCCAAGGCTTTTGCATTGCTTGCCTTTCCCAAGGCTGCTTTGCTTGTGCTGGTTTCAATACCCTTTTTCAAGGGTCTTCCAGCTGGCCTTTTGCAAGGAGCTGTATAGCCTAGGGCTGCTTTGAGGTCAGATGCACCCTTGGCCACCCTGCTGCCTGGCCTTGCCCTGGCCACAGAGGAGGCACTGGCAGGTCCCTTTTCCAAGGGTTCATTTTCCAAGGATGCAGCCTTTGCAGCCTCTGGGCTGCCAAGCATCTTGGGAAAACCATGCTTGTCGAGTGATATGTCACTCTCCTCTTCTTTCAGCTTCCTTTTGCAGCCTTTCCCAAGGCCCTCAGCAGGATGCTTTTCCAAGCATATGCTGCTTTGTGCAGAGGGCATGCTTCCCTTTCCCAAGGGCTTTGCAAGAGGTTCACTTTCCAAACAATTTTCCTTTTCCAAGGAAGGTTCCTTTTCCAAGGAAGGTTCCTTTTCCAAGGAAGCAGCAGCCTTTGCACCCTTGCCAGGGGCAGTGTTGCAGGCAGATCCAGCATGTTCAAGTGTTTCTTGAACTGCTCAAATTCTTCCCTGCTCAGCTTGGCTGCTGCAACTTGCAACTGGGCATCACCCCTCTTGCACTTTCTCACATGTGTGAGAATGCAGCCAATTCTCTCTGTTTTTAAATTTGCCCAGACTTCACCAGTGTGAGGTGTTTGGTTCAAACTTGGTTTCTGAGAGAGCAAGCTAAGAAGGGCTGTTCTCATGGGCTGGGTGTGCACTTCCCCTGATGGCTCTACCCTCACCAGGGCTGACCACAGAGGCATTGTGTACACCAAGCCTCTTGGACATGGCACTTGTGAGCGGCTTACATGCTCATAGCCTCCAAGGTTAGACACAAGCCCTTCATGTGAAGAGAAAACACTGAACAGCAGGTCAGTGTCCACATAGGGCTTTGCTTTGTGTCTTGCCCCACCTCTGCCACTCATGGGTACCTTTTCCAAGGTCCAAGCTGCCCTTTTCCAAGGGTTTGTTGTCAAGGTCAATTCTTGCACCTTCTAGTTTATGCTTAGAGCCAAAACTCTGCAGAACCCATGAAAGTTGGCATGCGAAAATCAATTGCTAAATCAATTAGAAAATCAATTACAAAATCAATTAGGGCAACATTTGAAAATCAATTAAAATTTTGCTTTTCAAATCAATTAAATTTTCAATTGCCCGGATTGATTTGTCTAATTGATTCTAATCAATCAGAGAAAAATCAATTGCTCCAATTGATTTTCAATTGATCCTAATCAATCAATGATTCTCAGGGCTTAAGTGTACTGTGTTGCTGCCACAGTGAAGATTACTAGCACTCGTAGTGTTCTAAGCGGTATCCGACAGACACAAGTGAGATATGGAAGCGAACTCACGCATTTTGGAACAACTGGTTGCAGGGTCGGCCAATGTAGTGGACCAATGTCTAGCTAGCTGCGCGGGCTTGTGCGTCGAATGGGAAAATGCAGCTGGGGACACCAGAGATGCTTTTGTTACTCCCGTATATATCCTAACGTGAGCAGGCTTGTTTGTGCTGCAAGACTGTACTATCACTGGTTTGCAGGTTTTATGTTTTGAGCCGCGACCAGATGTCCGCTTGTCATTGTCATTTGCACAGCATGTAGTTTAGCATCGTTTGCCTGAAGTCAATTGGGGTGGGGTATGATTGAAAACTTGATGTTTGAGTTTAGCACACCCAACCCCTGGCTGCGGCGAACAAAACAGCAATGCCAAGGAAGTGGCTGCTGGGCAGTGGTTCACGCCCGGGGTCGCGCTCCGAATAAAGAGTGGCCACGGAGCAGAGCCTTTTGGTGCACTTGTCATTATCAAGCTTCGCATGTGCATGTTTTGTTTTGCCATCAAAGGGTCTTGTAGTTGCATGCCGGGTCTGGAAAAAGATGAGATTCGTCCATCGCTGCGTGATGGGCTCAGTGCATGACATTAGATATTTAGGGCACCTGATCCCTGGGCCAATCAGCAGCCATGGATGGACAAGCGGTTTGGGCCTCAGATCAAACAGTAAGTCGATGTTTGGCTCCAGTTGCGTTGCTGAAACAACCCTTTGTTATTGTAAACAAGCAAAGGCGACACGCCTTTTCACAAGACAGTGAACTCTTGTGCCTAAAGCGGCGGCCGGCAGGGTCAACTGAGTGTCACATTCACACTCGTCTTCTATACTATTGAACCTGCCGGCTTTAGTTCCTTCAACTGACCCCACCACTCCTTGGTCTTTGGAATGACCCTTGTCAGATTGCCTGACATCTGTGCTGAAGTGGGGAGCCAGTGCAAGGCCTTGCGGAAGGTGGTCTTCTGTTCGAGCTGCCAGGTGGACTCCTCTTCTTGAATGATCTGGCGAATGGCAGCAAGATCGACCATCAACCGCTTCTCTGGTGGTGCTCTTGGCCCTCCGATTCGGTAGACCGAATCATAAAAAGGCTTGCAGTCGGTAAGGGAGACGATGGGAATCTTGTGCCCCATTCCTGGAAAACACCCTAAAAGAACAGCTCTGAAGGCAATGGCAGATTCCCAACCCTCCAGTGCCGCCATAGTTTCAGCCGCAAAGGTGCTTCGGCAAACCCGGGGACATGCATGGGACTTCCAGCATGCCACCAGCCCTTGACCAGTCTTGCCCTCGAGGATGTTCTTATGGGCAATCAGAGTGATATGCCCCAGTTGGGAGTAGATGTCGGTGTCCTTTTGGACCGCGTCGTCCAGGTTCTCTGCATTCTCGGGGATGTTAGCCCAGGCCGCGTCGTGGTAGACGAGGAGGATCAGGTCGGAGAAGTTCCCGAGCTTGGTGTAGGTCAGCTTTTCATCCTTGGCTTGTTGCGCCATGTGTACCACCTGGTTGGTGTCCTGAATGTCCTCATAGGTCGGGCTCTTTTGTTTTCTCTGTGCCATTGACACCCCAGCTTGGATGTCTGGCCTTGTCTGAGAGGCAAGCCCCAGTGTTGCAACTTCATCTGCTTTTCCTTTCAGGTCAGCTCCCTTGGGGATGTCCACGGTTTGCAACCTGGTGTTGACGTAGTGCTCCTGGCTCAAGGAAATTTCATCGGCTGACTGTTTGATAGACACCCCACAATATTCTAGCCCATCTTTCGCATCATCCCATGTGTCGATAGGGAAGACGTCGGACAGGGCCTCCTCCATCTTGCGCCGGAGGTCCAACTGGGCGGAAATGAGAATGTCGTCGACATGGGTAGCCAATAACCCGTGAATCTCCTTCTCTTCGTTGACCAGGAGGAACAAGCAACTGTCCAAGTAGTGTTGTTCCAGGTTCAGGCTCATTCCTTTGTATTCAATCTTGATGTCTTTCAATGTTCCAGCGAGTTTGTCCCACCATAGGCGTGGTGAAGTTGAGAGTCCAAAGACCCCTTTGACAATTTCGATGAGTGACCCTTCCTCGACTCCCTCCAATCCCGTTGAAGGTGGTTCGAAGTAGAGGTCCCGTCGAGCTTCGACTCCATTGAGGAATGCCGCCTCGATGTCCCCTGCGGCCAACGACCAGCCCAGTTGCACGGTGAGGAAAACCAGACATGTAATTGACACCTTAGTGGCTGTAGGTGCCTCGGTGTTGAGTTGGCCGGTTTTGAGATCAGGGTCTCGATGTCCCCCAACACATAGCCGAGCTTTGGCTTTCGCAGGTACTAAAGGATCTTCTCGTCGTTTGGCACAGTTCTTGTCCCGGTAGGCAAACCGTGCTCTTAGTATCCTTTCTTTGGGAACCCTCTTGCGAACCTCTGCTGCAATGTGGGCAGGGAGGATCTTAATGGCCTGATATTTGAGATGTTCACCCCATTGTTTCTTCTCGGCCTCCTTGTACAAGGGGATTTCGTCTTCAGGTATCTGGTTCCACTTCAACTCTTTGTCTGCTTGCTTCTGCAGCGCCCGTGGCACCCTGTCACTTGAGGCCATATAGCACAGAAGCTCGTCGTCTTCAGGAACTGGGACATTGGCGGGCACCATCGGAACATCCCCCTTTTGTCTCATTCTCTTGACTGGTACCAGTTTCTGTTCGGCCTCTCGTTTACTGGCTCTTGTCCTTTCTCCTTCATCATCTCCAGGAGGTCCGTCGTCGGGTTCAGTAGGGGTATAGTCCATCTCTGGATGTTCAGACTGATGAGGTTCAGGATCTCCAGTGGCGTCCGCGAAGACCTCAGGATCGTCAACTTCCATCCCTTCGATCAATTGCATTAGGTCCTTCTTGACCGCGCGGGCTTGTAGTGCAGCGCCCAGTTCCTCGGACTCGGCTAACCTGAGGTGTTCACGAGCACATAGGAGGCAGCGACCCCCTCTTGATACCCAGAAGTTCTTTCCTTCTTGGCCCACCACGATGCCAGGCCCAATCCATTCTCCAATATTCTGTCTCTTTCGAGCAACTCCCCCGGCCATCTTCGAAGTGCGGTAGATGTAGACATATTGGCCTTGTTGAAAATCACCACGCAAAACCCGGGGACGGCCATGTAGTGCTCGTTGAAGACTTTCAGAAGCTTGTAGCTGGATGTAAGCTTCACGGGCTGCTTGTCTTATGCTAGCTCTTCTCTGCCAGTCCTCGGATGGGTTGATGAGGTCTTGTCGCTCTGCAGTATCATCGTCTCCCTCAGCTAGACCGATGCCGAGCCGAGGGGTGACGCCAAATAGCCACTGAGCAGGTGAGTAGCCATGCCGTCTCCTGAGGTAGTTCTTGGCTTCCCCTACGGCAGCGAGAACCCATTCTGTTTCGTGCTCCTGCATGGAAGTGTGCTCTTTCACCCGATCAAACATTTGTCTGAACCATTCGTTCTGTCGTTCGACATGACCGTTTTGCCAATGTGCTTGCCCGGCTGTGTATTGGACATTGATTCCATGTTTCTCTAGCTCGGCTGGGAAGTCTCTCGTGAGTCCCGCTTCCTGATCAGCTAGAACGGTCGTAGGTGTGCCCGCCCATGCCATCCATGCGTGTAGGAAACATCCCACATAGTCTCCCCCTTTTCTCCCTGTCACGGGGTACACCAGGTGAAATCCTGATCCCACATCTAGCATAGATAGGACCGTGACTTTGGTGCCTTTACATGTGTACAGGTGCATGGTGTCAACGGCAACCTCCTCGTTGAAGTCGAGTGGTTTCACCACCTTGGCTGGCCTCCGGCTTCCTGAATTGGAGGATCGGCAGCAAGTCTGGCACCGTAATTGTTGGCAAGCCTTCACCACCTGTGCATCAGCTCCTGCAAGACGTAGGCGTCGTGCTAGATCTTCATTCGATAGATGTCCCATGTTCTGATGAACTCGTCTGAGGGCACTTGCAGTTCCTTTTGGCACATGGCTTGGAAATGAGATGGCTGAGGCGCTCTCGTCAATCTTGACTATCGATAGGTCCTCACTAGGCCCCGCCAGCGGCCCATCTCCTGCTCGGCCAGGTAGAAGATGACTCTCGACCGCAAACGCGTCCAGAATGGTTCGTCTCCTTTTTCTCATGACTTCTTACGACCGCTCTGGCGAACTGTGGGGTATATTGCCCAGCTGGTTTGGTGTTTTGTCCTGCTGTGGCCCCGTGTCCATGGGTACAGGTGCATGTTCTGGCAAGTCCCTGCGCATAGGCCTCGTCCGTGATGTAGACAGTTGTCGGCTTCCTGAGCAACTCCCCATCGGTGACAGCTCTGAGATCGAAACAGCACATATCTAGTTTCACCTCGTGGAACAAAGGATCTTGTAGGAGGTCTGCTATCGAGGGATCCTTCCACATGGCTGAGTTCCTCGGGTGCTCGAATCCGACATGGCGTCCTTGTTCAATCTGTTTGAGGGCCACCTTGACAGCGAAGCGAATCAGTCTCCGCTGTTTGGCTCGAAGTCGACGGAGCAGTTGTGGTCTATCCTTGTAGTTGATGTTCGTCCATGGCCCCCATACCGTGCAAGGTAGTGCAATCCAAACAAGTTCGGGCTTGAAGTAGTCCACCTCCTCTAGGACCTTTTCTTGTTGATCGGGTTGAAAGAGATCATGACCAAAGCGGAGGTCCCGCGGCTCAAGGACGTTCATTTTGGACTTGGCGTACTCAAGGGTCAATTGGGCATGACCACAAAAAAGTTCCAAGATGGCAACCGGTTCTCCTTCTCCTCCCCGTAGAGACGTAGGCCATACCTTGTGTTTTTTACTTATAAGTCCTGTTACGCTACTTATACTTATAAGTAACATAAGTCAACTTATCCTACTTATGGACCTTACCGAATAAGTAGGACAAGTGCGATGGTAAGTAGAACATGTTGTGTTTTTGAAGGTTTTGCTTCTTTCTGTGTTTTGGTAAATTTCAACCAGATGCAGCCGCATATTTAAGACATCTGTATTTATATATACATATATATATATGTTCGTGTGCACTGGTTGGCGCGCGGCTGGACTTGGCCGCGGCAGTCTGTCTGGGGCCGTGTGTATATATATATATAGAGATCTCTGCGGCTCTGCGGAGGTGTCGGAGACATGACTGTAACAACAAAAACGAGCGGCGCGGAAGCCCCAAACCACCAAAAAAAAGACAAAAAAACAATATTTCCCGTCCCGGTCTTCCTTTCCCACAAATGATTTCATTGTTTTTCAATCTTCCCACAATTTCCCTTGTTAAAGGTAATTGGCAGGGTCTTTCCCACAATCTACTTCCCCAAAGTCTTCCCACAATTTCCCACAATTTTCCCACAATTCCGGGCACTCCGTTTTCTTGCGCCCAGTAAGTGCTCTACATAGGCCCAATGAGCCCGATAGAGGCTTCCAGCTTATACACCTCAGAGACCAGCACGCCCACGGCGTCCAAGGTGTACAAGATGTCGGTTGCAGCTGCGCCCAGACTCCCTCGCTGAGCATATGCGCTGCGTGCGTGTAGTCTTGCACAGGTCGCCGTGTGCGCGTCTCCATGCCTCCCACAAAAATGCTCCCACAGTCTATATTTGCTTAAGCCCAACGGCCAGGACAACCCTCAAAACCTCTATACCCATAAGTAGGTTAAGTAGAAAGTAAGTGGAACATTGTTTTTTTGTCATACTTACGTTGTACTTATAAGTATGCAAAATTTTTAACATAACTAGCGCAAGTATCTATATAACTACGATAAGTTCCAAGCCATTTTCGTAGAACTTACGCAACTTATCATGGTTATAACCAGGTTATAACTCTAGTTGTCCCACTCATAACTAAGTTATAAGTATAAAAAACACAAGGTATGTTTTGTTCTGCCCATGACCTCACCGGATCGGTGTTTCGCCCGATCGTCTCCAGCGCTGTCGCAGAGAAGGCCAGGAGCGTCGTCATGAGGCAGCCCAATGTTTGTCTCGCCCAACTGCGGACCCTTTTTCTGGCAACCCTCTTCATTTTGTGGCTAGGCAACTTGCGGACCTGGTCATAGTCGTCCGGGTAGTGGAGGTTCACCTTGGGCACCAGATCCACGGTCTCATTCGAGTCCCCAATGTCCTCGGACGAGACCTCATAGTTTTGTTTTCTCCCAAATAGGTTGAAGATGCCGTTGTCGGTGTCCCCCACATTGTATGTCCCTTGCATAGTTTCCTCAGTCTCCCCTGAGTTCATATTTTCCCCGCGGTTGGTCCGTGCTCTCTCAGCCTTAATGGCCTCATTCACTGCCGACCGGTAGGCTCTTGACTTGACACGGCGAGCTGATCCTGGTTGACAGTCTTCTCCAGGGCCTCGATCTTCTGGAAGCTGTCGATATCCTCGATCATGGAGAAGTCCTCGTCGGAGGAGGAGCTCAATGTCCGTGTCTTCTTGTTCGGAACTGTCTTGCTCTTCGTCTTGGGTGCTGGATCCCGTCTTGAGAGCTTGATCCCCTTGGCTGGCAGACTTGGGAGGCAGCTCCGCAGGTGGAGGTGCATTCACCGCGGTGGACTCCGGGTCCTTGTAGCCCTGCGGAGGTGGCGTCGTCCTTCTTGGACTTGTTCTCCTTGGCCAGTCCGGTGAGCTGTTGTCTCCCGTGGTTGTCTCCGTGATCGCCCAATCCAAGTAGCTTGAGGGCACCTCGCAGAAGCGGTAGCCCTTGTACCGGCCAAACGGTACCAGCTCCTCCGGAGTGGCTGGTACGCTGTCCCGGATCAACCGCATCAGCAGACCGCGGGTGGGCTTCGCCGGAATCTCGATGCCTGCCTCTCGGGCTTTGGTGATCAACTTGTCGAGCTTCATACATGGAGAGTCCCTTGAGCTCGTTGTGAGGCGGATCCTCCTTCTGCTCGGAGATGATGGATCGGAGTTCCGGCACAGTCCATTCCTTGCGAACTGGGATGCCCATCTGGACAAGGGTGTCCACCAGCTCCGCCTTGTTCATCTTCCATGGCGAGATGGTCGGGGTCGAGGACATCCGAAGGAATGGTGGGGTCGGAGGGCAAGACACCTGTCGATGTCTGCAACTTGAGTCGTCTGGGAAAACGGCTCCGTCCGACCCATAGAAATCTCCAAGATCCGGGGGCAGCATCGCCCCACTGAAACAGATGACTGAGAGGTAGTGCGTTGGTTGCGCAAGGAATCACAATCTTCTTCTAACTGTTCCAGCAGTTTGGTTTTCAAAAGTCTGGTGCGACGTAGTCCATGTCCGGGGATCAAAGGAAGTTCTTCGGGGTGTGACGTGGATGCGGTACATGTACTCCGGGGTCTCGATCCAAAAGTCCCTATAGTAATCCTTTGACCTCCACCAATTCAAAAATGCTTCATGGTGCAACGGCTCTGCGATCAACATATCATGTACAGCTTCCGTCAACTTCTTCGGATAAAACAGTTGTGACTCCGGCTGCGGGCTCACCATGTATACCTCTTGCGACTGAGGTACGAAGATCTCAGTGAGACTCCAGTCAATTCGCTCCGGCCACGGAAGCAGAGCCGGCTTGGTGCCAGTCACAGAAACTTGCGAGTGGCCGGAGGAACTCATAATCAAAGAAACCTGGCTGACGCCAAGTGCGCCGAAGTCTGCAAGGCCCTTGGCAATGTTGTAGTTCATGCCTAGCTCAGCCAATGCCGCCCTGCTCAGGAGCAAAGGGACGTCGGCACTGACCACGCTGATCTTGGCCAGGAACCATTTGTTCTTGATGGCGAGCCACGTCACTATTGCCATCTTTGAGGGGTAGAGTCTCTCCCCTCCAAACTTGAAGACCTCCTCTTGAGGGAGTACGAAGAAGGGAATGTGTTCAGCCTTCAGGTAGCGCAGGAAGGAGGTCATCCATGTTTTGCCAGCCAATGTCCTGCTGCACGCACAGTCGGTGATGGCCAAGAAACTTGACCCCTCCTTCTCACCCTTCTCTTCATCCGTGAAGTAGACCACATGGGAAGTTCGAAGATCAAGCCCTCCCATCTCCAAGGGCTTGTTCATCTCATAGTTCACGTTGTAGTGTGCCCCAAAGTCAATCTTGTCCTCGTTGGAGTCAATGACATAGGCGCCACCCATGTCCTTGCCGTCGAAGAGGTCAACCAAGTAGTCGCTGTCATCATTCAAGGCGGTCATGTAGACCACATGGTTGGTATGTGCGGTCTGTCCGGATTTTCCTTTGTTTGCCGGACATTCCGGGTCCTTGTGCCAGTGACCCTTCTTGTGACAAACCGAGCAATAGCTTCGTGCCTTGGCTGATTTGAGGCGCTCTTCTTTGGACTGAGAGAAACCTCGGTCCTTCATGATGGCACGATATTTGCTCTTGGCGTTCTGGAAGGCTACATAGGCCTCCTGGGTCGCTTCATCTCCCTCGAAGATGTCCACGTCCTCATCGTCCGTCAGGGTGTCCTCAGAGTCGTGGTCCTCCTCGTGGTCTTCATCGATGGTGGTCATCAGAGCTTGGTGTTTCCTTTTGTCATCATTCCTCCTATCCTCGGAGCGTCTGTCCCCATCTGGCCTCCTCTCCCACATCCTCCGGTTCATACGATCCTGGATGATCGCAGCGTCCTGAAGCTTGCTGAGGGTGTAGGAGTTTCCCACGGATGACAAGAGGTTCAGCTCCGAGGCATTGTCCATGCGCATCTTGTCGACATACCACCAGGCCAGACAGGCGTCCGGCAGTGCACATCCAACTTCTTTCAACCTGCCAGCCTGTCGGTCAAACTCCTGGTTGAAGTCCCGAATGTCCTGGTGTGTGTTCCGCTTGAGGGATTTGAAGAAGTCAGACATGTAGCGGCCGATCTTCGTCACCTCGCGGTCCATATAGCGGGACTTTATCCAATCGACAAACACCTCGACCCCTTGTTCGGAGTCGAGCAGTCCAAGCTCAAGCTCTACTGCATCACGCCAAGCTCGACCTGTGAGGTTGTTGTAGAGCATCAGGGCCTGTTTGGTGCATGTCAACCGGGTCACCCTCCTCCAGGCCTCGATCTTTCGGATGTAGCCCTTAGCCTTCAGACCATCCCTGTCATCTTCGCCATTGTACTCAGGAACCTGGATCTTGTCTTGTCCTCCAGCTCCACTTCGACGGTCTTCGTGTCCTTGCCATGGATCTCTTTGGTTCCCCCACCAAGGATCATGACCAATCCCCTGAGGTGCCGTAGGCGCCGCCGATGCAGTAGGTCCCAACGAAGATGCTGCTCCTGCACCATCTCCAGATCCAACCCTGGGATCTCCCGAAGGCGCGGACCAAGCGTAGTAAGCATTCCACCTTTTCCACTCCTGCTCACTCCAGCCACCCCAAGACCTCTCCGTTGGTGTCCCCGGCCTCATCTCCTCAGGACCAGCTGGAAGGGCTCCTTCAACATCCAGGTCGGCCTCCTGAACGCTGCCATCCTCATCGGTCGTAGGCATGCCCTCACCGTAGCGACCCCTGCCACACTCACCGTGACCTCAACCACCTCTAACAGCCCTAGAAGTCCCCCACGCACGGCGAAAGGAGTAATGGCTCAACGCTACCAATGTAAACAAGCAAAGGCGACACGCCTTTTCACAAGACAGCGAACTCTTGTGCCTAAAGCGGCGGCCGGCAGGGTCAACTGAGTGTCACATTCACAGTTACTAGTAGCTTTTTGTTCCTAGTAGTAAGGCCAGGAGCAACTAGTAGCGTCCTCGCTCCTAGTAGTGAGTGATGCCCTTTGCTACTAGTAGCTTCTTGTTACTAGGATCCACATTCTCGCATCCTTGTTTCTAAGATTGCTTTTACTGTGCAGTATGTGGAGCTGCCCCTTGGCTGCAGCGGGTATCACGGACATGAAACCGAACTTTTCAGTTGCAAAGAACGATGGCGGCTTGAGGGCATTCAACGCATTGAATTAGATTTACAGCCTCAAAACAATTGATCATTTATGCTGTCTCCTCCTTTAAATGTTTGATGATTTTTGAACAGAACTCCATGGAACTCCTTCGATTTCGCTTGAAGCTCATCTCACGTCAGCTCATTTTAAATTTGCTCACCTTGTCATTTCTCTGTCTGCTACAGATGCTTGTGCAATTCAAAAAAGCCCCATTCTCACTTGCGAAAAGACAGTGACGTAGAGAGTCCATTGTTCTATTGTTCATCAAATTTTGCAATGAACACACGAGAAACATGTGTTTCTTTTCTTTTTGGGGGTTAGGCTGCTAAGAGGGAGGTAGTAGCTAGAGGTAGCTAGTAGAAGCTAGGTAGCTACTAGCAGCACTATCAGGCTTCTTCAAGGAACCTCGCCCTGGTGCCGTAAAGGCGGCGGGGGGGAGCTTCCTTGAAGAAGCGCTCGCACTATTCGTTTGGTTCCTAGATTTTGAAGGACACTTAAGCTTGGCGAGAGCAGCGTGCACTGCTTCCCATTACAGACGCACAAGTCAAGATCAATGCCACATTGGAGCACTTTCGGTACTTCCAGTTTGGTGAAGTTCATCATGGTCCTTGGATCTTCGGTTCTATAGCTTTCCCGCCCGGGTACAGTCCTGCAGTTGAGCCAGGAGGCATCACCAGCGTTTGATGTTTCAAGTTGCCTGAAGAATGAAACACCCCATAGGAGCCCCGCTTTGGTCAAAAGCGAGTTTGTTGCTTGTCCTTCAGCTTTTCGACATCAGTCCTTTGCCCATCCAAGTTTGACGTCTCTTCTGGGAAGCGGACAGCAAAGAAGCCATGTACCGTCAGAGTCCAAGGTTTTAAACGACAGCCTCCAAGCTGAAACAGATAAACGGTCGTCACAATTTTTCTCATCCAGGCAAGATCAAACTATACATACACCATGACGCGATTCACAATGCTGACGTGTTGTTCAAATGTGTATAGCCGCCTTTCGCACCGTTGGCACACCCAGGCTTCCAGATGATTCAGTAAATTCCCGTGTCAGGGCCTTTGGGCACTTTGACACAGTAAAGATATCCCAAACTCCGGCACATGCATCCTGTTTAGAATGGAGGCCAGCAATGTCCAAAGAAGTAAAAACACAAAGTTAAAAACTACAAGCTTCACAGCAATCTGCGAGGCTGAACGACTGCGTTTGATTGCACCTTCCCCGCTTTCCTCTCCAGTGGCTGCATTAGGCACAGGCGCGGTGCCTACCAAGCACAAAAACAGCCAGACTTTGGATGACCGTCCATGCACCCCAGTCTTGAAGGTCTTTTTTGGACTTTCATTCAGTTTGGACAATCTAGCAATGTCTGCAGTCTTCGTGCGGACAGTCAAGGCTCCACCCCGGCAAACTGCGTCGAGGTGCCGGAGCAAATAATTTTGCTTTGTTTGCAAGCTGCTTGATAAGAGTACTGAGTACTGCAACAATAGAAACGCAGGCTTCGAGGATTTTTGCTCAGGATGGATTTACCCTGATTTACCAAACATGATCTACTAACAGAGAGGGGAATGAGAAGAAGAGGACAGATGTGGAGACATCAAGAGAGATTCACAATATTGGCACAATGAATCACCCAAGCCACGGAAAGTGGTACAAAGGGACGTTGTGGTCGTGAATAGGCGCCAAAGGTGCCCCAAGCGGAAGTACGTGCGCCCAAGGCCGTTGTACGGACCAAGGCAGGTAAGGGTCCAGTTACCAGTTCCTATTGAGTGAAAGAGCCTTTGCAATTGCTTCATGTTATTTTGATATTATATTCTATATATTAAATATCTATATGGTGAGGAGCTTGATGGGTGCTCAAGTTATCCAAACAGATGTCTCATTTATTGCAGACATACCAAAGAGGAATGCGTGAAGCATTGGATGCTTTCATGTACTCCAGGCGCCCCTGGTGCCACAGGGTCCAAGGATCATGCTTCCGCCTGGGGCCATCAAGCCACATTCAGAATACCAGGCCATGGTCCCGTCTTCTGTGTCAGCGCAAGGCAAATGGAACCGCAAGCAAAGAGCTTCTCGTGCTGTTCTGCTATTCCAGACCTGGAGATATGTGCATGCTGCATGACTAGAGGTACTGAGTCCTAAGACAGGCACATTCCATTTCTGCTCACTGTTTTGAGATGTCAGGCTGAGCGGTCCAAGAAGAGATCTGCAGTACCAATGCCGTGCCCTCTCGAGCTTCCTCAGGCATGGAAATCCATTTCTGAAAGCTCAAGTGCAATCATTGATTAGTAGTGTAGCTGGAGTCTGGAGTTCAAGATTTTCAAGCCAAGCTAAATTATATTTGCCGAAGAAGGCTTGTTTCACATCACTCGCTGTCAACATCGAGATGTATATATCCTACAAGTCTTCCTCATTCAACATGCCGACCAGGTCTATGTCGCTCATTCAAGCTTGCACTAGCCACTAGCCTCGTATCAACGCTACCAGATTTATTTACTGTAAGAGATTGTCCAAAAAGTATCGTTGCATCACCGGCATTTTACTATGCAGCGCGGTGCTTGTACCCAGTTCTCACCACTCTTGCTCTCTACTCTTTGTTGATGTCCTATGCCTGGTTGCAGTGCCGCGGTTTGGGGGGCTGAGCGATTGCCTTCGCAGTGGTTCCCTTCATCGATTGTGGTGCAAATTCAAGGGCTACGAATCTACGAACATGACTTTAGACTTTGCGGGTAAGACTACCTAGATGACAACTGTACGCCAGCCCGCATTGACATCCCGCAAGCCAGAACTTGCTATAGAAGGTTGTTGGAAACATGCTCCTGAGGAAAGTGACAGAACTTCAACCAGGTACTAGTGGGAGATGTGGGCATGTTGATTGATACATGTATAATAATGTACATTATACAATTACGGCCAGAAGCTTAAGGCATGGATCAAGTACCAAAATCGACACCCGATCCATACCCTGATCCAAAGGACGTGGATCAACATCACTCAGTTGATCCACACCTTTGGATCAAACTGGCCTCCAACCGTTACTGGCGATGGCCTCCAACCTAATAGCAATGGCCTCCAACCTAATAGCAATCAATGGTCTCCAACTGTTCAAATGGTTCTGATGCAAAAGGGGGTCAACAGATTTCTTTAGTGCTGCTTGCTGGAAGGGGCCCGTTGCGGCAAGGTTCCCCCCCCCACACAACCTCTCACCTCCCAGAGTGAACCTTTTTGTGGGCTGCACCCGCCAATACCCAATATGAAGTGGAGGCCAGAAATTTCAGTCTGCAAGGCTGCCCCCGCACAACCTCTCACCGCCCAGGGTGAACGTAGTGGCGCCAAGTAATTTCTTTTTGTGGGGCTTGACTTGCCAATGCCCGAAATGAAGACAATGGAGGCCAGAAACTTCAGTCTGACTGTAAACGTGGAGGCAAGCAGTTTAGCGGTAACCATTAGCTTGAATGTGGAAGAAAGGGTCAATAAGAGGAACACCGTTTAGCGGAAGCCATAAACTTGGACGTCTGGGGGGGCAACTGTGAAGAAGAGGAAAGCTGTTCAGCGGAAACCATTAACTTGGATGTGGAAGCAACTGCAAAGAAGAGGACAAGTTGGGTGGAAGAGACAGCGAGGAAATGCATAAGAATGTCATGGGGGCTTGTCAAGGTCAATCGTGTCAAGTGGGTTGGATCAGGTGATCAATTGTTTGATCCATAGGGCTTAGATCAGAGCTTGGATCCATAAAGTTTGGATCACAGTCGCGGCAGCACGGAGCGATCCATACGTATTTATACAAGTATCAAGTATACCGATATATGCTCGTCTGTGTCTCTCTCTCTCTCTTTGTCTGTTCTGTTCTGTTCATGAAAGCTAGCCTTAGCTAGCTGAAGTTGCTCTTGCTTTAGCAAGTTAAATGACGGGGTGGACGCGCCTCAGAAACCTCAAATAATTGATTAAATCTGAGCATGCGACATCAAAAGCTAAAAAAGCTGCCGCACGTGTTTCTTGAGCCAAATTCCAAGTGTAGTCGTTTATGTTCAGTTCTGCTGACTGACATGTCGATTTCGAAAAATGTCTTCCTCCGGCTCGAGCTCAATTGCCTTGGGAAGCGGCGAGCACCTCAATGGAAGGTCAGGATGCCGGGTCACGAGTTCTCGAGCATAGTCCGGCTGGCCAATCATGAGGTTTGCCCCATTTCATTTCTACTCCACAAAACTTCCTCCACTCCGACGAGACCACCCACGTTGGTGTAGAGCATCTCCAGGTCGAGGCCAGCTTCGTCAAAAAAGCCTGCGCCACTGGTCGGGGGCCCATGATGATGAAATCGTCCACGTAGGATAGAGCAAGCCCCGATGTTTCACCCTCCTCCATGACATTCACGTAGTCCCCTTCTGCACCAGACGCAGTCATCAATCTCCACACGTTTGGTTCTGGCGTTGCATTGAGCCAGTAGTGCACACCTGACTCCCACCACCGTAGACTGCGGAGAACATCATCCCTGTATGCCTGCCAGTCCGACGGAGAACTGTCCAAACCATATACCGCCGCCTCAACTACCCATCGGGTGTCAGCAGAAATCAATCCAGCTTCGATCAAAATAGCCGGGGGCTTGGTGACCATGAGTCGGTGTGACTTCCGAGGTGCCAGCAAGAAAGCTGAGGAGACATCAGTGATCCCTATCGACCACTGTTCATAGGCTGCCTTTCTCAAAGCGCACCTCAACGATCCTCCATCGATCCCGCTGGCATACAGCTCAAATGATTTTCCTGCAGAGGAAGTCACCTGCTTGTCCTCCTTCACAGACTGAGATTGTCCAGCTCGTCGTGCAGTGTCCTCCACCAAATTTCCGCAGAGAACTATTCTTGATCTTTTCTTTCCATCCGGTGCCTTGACCGTTGGAACCAATTTCGATGGCACAACCAGCATCTCCTCATAGCCCGGCTCATGACAAAGATCTCGGACTGACACCGGTCGAACCGCCTTCGTGGTGCGTTCCAAGGAGTTCACCTCATATTCCAATGACGGAATCCAATCCTTCAGCTCCTTCCTCACCTGCGCCAGAGGAACAGTGTATGTCTGGAGGACTGCATGGACGTTCAGGGGAGACTGCTGCTCACCATCGGGATGTTCTCCAACCACCCCTTCAGCCATCTTAGCCATTTGATAGCCCATGTCAAAGTCCCTGATCTCCGTCAGTTCATTTTCCAGGGCCAGGACATTCTTCTCCAAGTAGTCCATCAGCGCTCCTCGTAGTTGTCCATCCTCTTCGCCCACCACCACATCTTTCAATAGGTCACTCCATAGCTGCTTCCAGCCCCAATGTTCCTCGTGCATCCACTTCGTCAGGTTATAGGCTTCATCAACCCCACACTCCACGGTGCCATTCATAGCCCTCTCCTCAGGCTGCTCCAAGGGAGTTTCACAGAAGTCACAGCATTCCAACTTCTTCATCGATCCACCCTCCTCCAGAAGAGAGGGACTCCCCCCCAGTCCAGACCTGGACTGGTTCTCCCCCACAAGTGGCATGTAGTCGATGAAGTCCAGGATCAGGCGATGACCTTGGAGGTGGAAGTTGGGGAAGCATTGGTTCCATTGGTTGTTTCCCCGTCAACCTGTGCAGCGGCTTCTCAGGCTCTGGGACCATTTGAAGTTCTAGAACTGCTCGTTCAGCTCCTGGATCTTGTTGGACCACCACCCTGGCATGTTGGACCTGTTCACCTTCCATCAATACATATCCTTGTGACATGAAGGGAGATGGGCCCACGATGGTCATAGTTCGAAAAGGTGCCGTCAAAGGGCCAAAGCCTGCTCTGTGCCATCTCTTAGTTTTCACTGTGACTCTCCCCCCAATCGGCAAGAGTGCTGTGGATGGGACACCAAGATGAGAGCATTGGCGTCGAAGTCGTTCCTCACCCACGTAGCGAGCAATCCCCGGCCACCATTTCTGTTCCAGGCCACTCTCCTTAATGAGAAGACGAAGGCGTCGCTTCACCTGGTTCACCTCACACTCAATCCGCCCATTGGATGGTCCTTCATCTCCACCCGTCATAGTTTGATATAGTCCAAATCGTCGGCAGAAGGACTGAAAGGATCTCGACAAAAAAGCACACTCTCTATCTGTCGTGTGTACCCGGAGCATGTGGACCCCCATAGCCTTGTGATGTTCTGCACCCCCACCGGTTCTCCCAAACTTTTGATGTAGTCCTCCCAGGCTCCATTCAGTCTTTGTACCTGATCGTCGTCAGGTTTTGGATGTTCAGGGTTGTAGTGGTCCTGACCCTGCATGTAGTTCCACACCTCCTGAGGAACCTCTGGAAATCTTGATGACCACCATTTGCGAACCTCCTCATCCAGCATCAGCTCCCCCTTGTCCTCCTTCTCCATGATGTCCAGCAAAGCAAGGGCCTGCTTCTCAGGAAGTACAGGGCAACCGCCTCGCAATCTGCACTCAATCTTTCCACTTTGAGGATGGGTGATCTTCACGCCAGCCGAGGTCCACTGCAACCTGCAGCCCAACTTCACCAGTCGGTGCAAGGGAACTATCACTTCCACGTTGTCCCTGGTCAGCAAAGTGTTGTGCTCCTTGACACGGAACAAGGTTGTCGATCCCGATGCCAATTCCACGGTGACAGGGACCAATCTTGTCATCTCATGAGGACGGGCTCGGCGTAGCCCATTTGTTGCACCACCGTCCAAGAGAGCCACTGGTTCACAACCATCTGAGCATTGTGGCTTCAGCTCCTTCAATCGCAGCATCTTCATGCTCCGCAATGCCTTCAGAAGCGATGTAGCCTCCGTCAACAGTTCAGCCGTGGCATCCCGGCCCTGCGGCTTGTCCGACCCCGTCTCTAGTACAGGCTTCTCCCCCGTCTCTGGCTTGTCGGAGTCCTTCGCGGTCTTCACCTTCGCCACCTTCTTCCCATCTGGCTTCACTACCTTCGCCCCATTCGGACAATCCTTCTTCATGAGTAGTCCACCACAGTTAAAGCAGCGACCCTTCATGTCCGCATTGTCATGGGCATAGGTGCAATTGGTGCCACGCTTGCAGCCTTCCTCGCTCTTCCAGAACTTGCAGGCTGGTTTTTGGGAAGACCGATCCTCCGATTCCGTGACCCCGAAGGAAGATGCCATAGCCTTCACAGATGTAGTCGGCTGGGTTCCTGCAGCTCCGGTTGCGGTGGTCGTCTGCTGTGACTTCATTGGCGTAGTCAGCGGCCATCTGAGCTCCGCCTGATTTGGTGGCACTGTCAACCATGCGTTGCACAGTGACCATGAGGACCACAGGGTCAGGTAGAGTGAGGTTGAGTTCTTGTGCTCTGGTCAGCCATCGTCGCCATAACCTCACTTGTGTCAACAAATCTGACGTCCCCGTGGCAAACTTTGTCTCCACCAAACTTTTGAGGAGTTGCGTTTTTTCAGCCCCTCCTCCCGGCTGGTATGCCACATGTAACCGGTACAAGATGTGGACCACCGAGAGCTGTCGCCCACTGACAAGATCGCGCCGGAGCTGATCAGGCAACGCTCCCAATAACATTGCAATGCCCCGTTGTTCGATCCTCTGCAGTGCAGGCTCCACCACCACCACCGGCTTTGCGCGTAGCCGCTCCAGGGGAGTCATCGTCAGCCAGCGGGCATAGTGCTCCTGCGCAATGGAAAGGGACTCTTCCCACCAGGCCTTGGCACTGTGCGAGATGTCAGCCATCAATGGAAAACTCATCGTGAGCCAGTCCCCAAACAGGATTGAAGCCCCTTCAACATTTGGGGAAGGTAAGGCAGGAAGTTCAAGGTTCCTCAGCGCCTCCGTCGTCGATGCGGTCGACGCCCCACCACCAATCCTCACCACCTTCTGCCCAGATCCATGGTCCAATGTAGAGCTCGACATTGGGTGTCGCCCTTGAGGTAGTCCGGGGGGTTGATCTGGTGCAGGGTCTCCCAAGTGTTGGCCACTCGAAACCGTCTTGTAGGAAGTCGTATCCGTTGGTTCACGGGATGTGCCAAGTCGACGAAGCTCCCTCTGAAACGCTGCGGCCGCTGCTGCTGTTGTGTTTGCTGCTGCTGCTGCAGCTGCTGCTGGGGTTGCTGCTGGTGCTGCTGTTTGGTGGATTTGCTCCTTTTGCTGCTGGGTGGTCTGCTGCCGCCTTGGCTGCTGCGCCTCCCCCCCTGGTTCATTCCCTCCGGCTAGCGCTGCTGACGCTGCCGCAGCTGCCTCCGGCTAGCACTGCTGACGCTGCCGCAGCTGCTGCTGCCGCCGCTGCTGCTGCTGCAGCTGGATTTGCTCCTGCTGCTGGGGTGGGAACACTTGCTCTAAAGCAGTTCTGTCGCCCTCTGGGCGTAGACGGTCCGGCTGCACAAGAGCCAACTGACGCCGCCTGACTCCACATCGGACCTATTTGTGTACGCGGGGTAAGGCTATGATGCAAGAAATTGCTGCCTGCACATTGCACCCCAAAAGGTCTTAAATTTAACTACTTTTTCATACAAATTTTGGCCCAGCATTTCTTCCGGAATGTCGCTGCGAGTCCCGACAAAACATGGTTGCGAGTGACTGTGCGGACCACCCCCGACTTGTTTGGATGCTTTATTTGGATGCTTTGTTCGGCAACAGGTCGAACCTCAAATACTTGATTACATCAATCTTATGGACTCCTCAACTCCCCCCTGCGCGCGGTGAGCGGATGAAAAAAAACATTGCTGTTGCTGCTGCTGCTGCTGCAGCTCCTTTGTGGCTTGCTGCAGCTGCTTGGTGGTGGACTGCAGATGCTTGGT
Source organism: Durusdinium trenchii (assembly GCA_963970005.1). Lineage (NCBI taxonomy): Eukaryota > Dinophyceae > Suessiales > Symbiodiniaceae > Durusdinium > Durusdinium trenchii. The sequence goes on along the minus strand of CAXAMN010028406.1, from coordinate 216,774 downwards.
GGTTTGCTGCGGCTGCTTGGTGACTTGCTGCTGCTGCAGTCGCTTCGTGGTCCGTTGCTGCTGCTTGGTGGTCTCTTGCTTGGTTGTCTGCGCAGCCACACCCTAGCATGCGCATGCCTCCCCGCCCGGCTAGCTTTCGTTCACCCCCTCTGGCCTCAAGTCTGTTCTGGTCTGATCTGATCTGGTCTGTCTGTCTGTCTGTCTCTCCCTCCTCCCTCCCTCCCTCCCCCTACATACATACATACATACATACATACATACATGGCTCAAGCCATTTTGGCTCAAGCCGTTCAGCCTCAAGCTCGGTGGCGTTTTCGCCTCCGAGGGTCCTCATCTACCTGGTCACCCCTTGACTGAGACCTCCTTCGGCCAGTTCGCGAAAGGGGACGGCTTCTATGAACATGGGTGGCAACACCTTCTGCCGGTCCTACCAGGTCTGTGGAGGCGACCACTGCTTCAACTGGATTTGGTCAGATAAGATCTGCGAGGGCTATGTTTGCAGGCGATGCGGAGAGAAATGGCCCCGTCCTCCTCAGGGATACTCTCCTCCGTCCAGATCGCCCAAACGGTCAGGACGCCAGCAGCTGCCGGTGAAGCCTCCTCCGGGCTTGGGCAACAAGCCCTACAAGCTGACGAAGATCCAGAAGGCCACCGCTGAAGCTTTAGCACCGGCCTGGTCTTCTTTAGACCAAACCCTGCAACAACGCCTTCAGGATCTGGGCATTCAGCCCCCGCCACCAAGTCCGGGGCCGGACCTGAAAGATGTCCTGGTGGAGAACATGGCTCAGCTGCCGCCACAGGTCAGGGAGCTCGTTGAGAAACTCACCAAACCCTCACCTCCCACCGAGAAGGACATTGCTTCCAAACTCAAGACTCAGGTCTCTCTTTTGAAGGACTTGTCTCACAAGAAGACGCATTTGCAGCAGAAAATTGACCACACCAAACGGTCTTTCCAAGATCTTCTGGAGGAAATGAAGGCAATTCAAGGGCGCATTGAGGCCGAACAACAGGCTCTGACAGCCACAAGTGCTTCCTACATGAGCATGGTCAATTCAGCCAAGGCTGACTTGGAAGTTTTGCCAGACTCGGATGTGGGTGACCCGGTACCTGCAGCCGTTGCTGGCTTTATCAACACCTTGGGTGTGAACTTGACTGAGGAGCAACAGAAACAGTTGCAGAGCATGTTGAAAAGGCCGCCCACTTCCTCCGAGGAAGAAGCCAAGCGACGCAAGACTGAGGTTCCGGCCCCACAGTCTTGCGGGTAACATTTCCCTGGATTACGGCTTTGAGCATTCTTTCCACTTGAGAAGCAGGTCATGTTGTGTTCAACATGCCAGGGGACTCACTTTGGATTGTGGGGATTTGCACAATCTTCCTTCGCTTTTGGCTGCTTCAGGCTCAAGTTCGGCCTCTCCGCGGGGTTTGGAGGGCTATGGGCCGCAGCGACGACGACCCTCTTTGAAAGTTTTTTGGGGGCGGACCTTCACCTTCCGCTTCGGAGTCCACAGGGTCAGGGGAGGCACTGAGCTCTTCTACTTCGGAGCGGCCTCTTCGGGGGTCCGCTGAATTCAGGACCTTCCCGGGCTCTGCTTTGGCTCAGGTTTTGATGGAGGCCATGGAGGAGGATCATCCTTCAGACCTCAACCACGGGCAACTTTTCTTCTTTGATTTGTGTCAGAACGACCTCAACGCCTCCAGCAAGCAGTACAGGCTCACTGGGAGGCCGCATCATGGCCAGCAGGTTCTGGCCGATCTTCGACGCATGCAGAATATCATACATCGACACCTCCTTATCCCTGGAGACTACAAGCCACCTCTGGCCAATGTCTATGTGATCTCTCAAGTGTTGACCACCATCCTCCTCAATCCGGACGGCCAGAATCTTTGCTACGGCAACGCACCCTTCAGATGCTGGTGCTGGACTGGGGCCTTCGCTGAGGACTCAGCCAAGGCATGGGGCTACACCCAACATGCTGTTCGACGCTGTCTCACGGAGTCTCAAGCCATCTCGCTTGCTCAGGACCCGGATCTGGCACCCCTTTGGGAGCGCTTTTTGTGGGCCCAAGCCGATTGCCCCTTCTTTGGGGGGAGGTTCTTCGATCGGAAGGCTCAAGGCACAGTGGAGGTCAGAGAACAGTTTCCCTTGAATGTGATCTTTCCGGCTGGCGATCGCCCTATGTTGCTGGACGAGCTCATTTCCAACTGGGCTGATGAGGACGGGGGACAGTTTCTCTACGGGGCCCCAGATGCTCTGGTCATCCAACTCCAGCGGTTCCAGAAGCTTTCAGATGGGTGGACCAAACATGACAGGCCCCTCGACTTTGGAACCGAAATCAACATACCCTTCTCCGAGGATGGCCACCACGTCCACATGGCTGCCTACCGGATTGTTGCTCTGGTCACTCACCAAGGCTGTGACCATCACACTGGGCACTATCAATCCCTTTTGCTCATGGACAATGCTGTCTGGCTGGCTGATGATGGACAGTACCGGAAATCTCACCTCAACACCAGAGGGAAGTCTTACAGCTTTGGCTTGTCAAAGAACCTCTGGACGAGCTCGTGGAGGACACTCAGGCGGCTCATGACGAACCTCCTGCCAAGAAAGCGCGGCATGGCCATGACTCCCTCACCATCATCTTTGGCAACATCACCAATTTCGGGGCTAAGGTTCAGGATTGGACGTGGTCGCAGGGAGATGCTTTCCTCCTTCTTCATGAAACGGGTGAAGCGGCCACTTCCCGAGCTCTTCAATACTACACCAACAGGGGGTGGAAGGCCTATGGCTCGGCTGCACACCCTACTGGGCAAGGAGGCAGCTCTGGTGGTTTCTTGACGCTGCACTCCACCAAACACCTCACGCATCAAGCAGCGGAATTCCTCCATGAAGGCAATGGCTGGACCGCGATCGGGTTGCAGAGGCAAGGCATGATGATCTTCCTCATCCAGATCTACCTTAAGACGGGAGAGACTTTACAGTCTCACAGCAACTCTCTCATCCTCAGCCACCTCATGGCCTTCTTGCACCATTTGAGAGCACCTTTTGTCATCGGAGGAGATTGGCAAAATGAACCGGCAGCCCTTGCTGCTACGGTCATCCAAAGCAAGTTTAAGGCGCACATCATGGACACTGGGGGCTGCACCACGTTGCATGGCAGTCAGATTGATTTCCTTTTGGTCTCCAATTCTCTGCAAGGGGCTCTCCGGCTTGAAGCTTCCTGGGAGGTCCCCTGGAGGCCTCATTGTGCTCTTCATGTGCAACTGGATTGTGACCAACCCGCGCAAGCTGTCCAGCAACTTCAGCGTTTCCCTCCGGTAGGGCGGACTTTTCAGTTGCCTCACCAGTGGACGAGCTTCCAGGAGGACAATGGGCCCTTCTACATCATGAACCACCTCATCACTGGACTGGGCTCTGACCTGGCTCGCTGGGCGACACAGACCGAGAAGTACATCACCCAGATGCTTCACAAGCCCACCCTGGGCAGGGGATCCAACATCAGTCTGACACAAGCCCCACTCGTGGACGCCTCCACCTCGCGCAAATGGCTCCGGGGCTCGGTGGCTTTTTGGGAGAAGCTCAACGTCAGACTCAACGTTGCTCACCACTCTGGTCATCGAGGGGTCATGCGTGACCTTCAGGCTATGTTGCAAGACGTTCCTCACTTCTGCTCAGAGGATTTCACTGCGGATGTCTTTGTTGCGCTCGTGGGGCAATGGCTTCAGCATCCCACCACGGATCCGGGGGACATCAGGGCTCAAATCTTGGAGCAGGAGCACCTGGCACAGAAGCAAGCCCTTCAATCCACCAGCATTGAGTTCCACGAATGGCTCAAGAAGGCTCACCATCATGGGCTACGGGGCTTGTTCCGCAGCCTCCGGCAACGGGATCAGGCCTGGCAACGTCCCTTCCAGGACCTCCCTGCCTTGGAGAGAATCTCAAGCAGTGGGGTGACATTTGGCAACCCCTCACCGCCCCGGTTCACATCCGAGGTCTAGAACAGCTGAGGGAGCTTGCGCAGCAAGAGGCTCTCTCCTGGAAGCCGATAGACTCCTCACTTCTTCAGAAGCTTTTGAGGCGCCTTCCCAACAAAGCAGCTGGACCTGATGGCATTTCCTATGACATGCTCAGACATTTGCCGTACCCAGCAGTGCACAGGCTAGCAGCTCTTCTTACCGAGATGGAAAGAGCGGCACTTCTGCCTACGCAGCTTACTTACACCAACATTGTCCTCATTCCCAAGTCTGCCAAGGTCGAGCGGCCTATTGCCTTGACCTCCTGCCTCTACCGCCTTTGGAATTCCTACCGGAAGCACGACATCCAGCGCTGGCAGATGACCCTGGATGATGAGCTTCCCTGGGATCAAGCACGACCCAAGCGGGACTGCCTCTCCATTGCGGTTGGGCGAATGTTGAAGTCTGAGATCAAGAAGCACCAGGGCATCCACACTGTGACCTGTTTGGCTGACTTGTCCTGTTTCTATGACACCGTCAACCTGGACCACATCATTGAGCCTGCGGCGGAGCTCAACTATCCGCCTGTCCATCTCAAGCTGGCTTTGGATCTCTATTCTGGGCCCCGTTTGCTTCAGGCCGAAGGCATAGCTGGTGATCCTCGGCACTACTCCCATGGCATTTTGCAAGGGTGCCCACAAGCTCCTGCCATCAGCAAACTCATCCTCTACAAGCCGCTCAAGGCCCTGCAGCACGCTCACCCGGCGGTTGCCCTACAGACATGGTGGATGATGTCTCCTTTGATGTCTGTGGCCGTGATCCGGATTATGTTGCTCGGGAGGCCATCCTGGCCTACCGATCGCTCCGAGGGCTCCTCACTGAAGCGGGCCTGAAGGTCAACACTGACAAGACCGGCTGTCTGTCCAGCAGCAAGGAAACTGCCCGTGCTCTGAAGCTTCATCTCAAAGAAGACGATCCGCAACATCACAATGTTTTGCGGGACTTGGGAGTTGATGCTACTGCTGGCCGACACCGTCGTGTCACTCAAGTCAAGAAGCGGCTTCTCAAAGGAAGGGGGCGAGCTGGTATTCTGCAGAGGTTGAAGCTCCAGAGGAACATCAGTCATCGCATCCACAAGAGTGCAATCCATCCGGTCATGTCCTGGGGAGCTCAGGCGAATGGATTGGCCCCTCAGAGGAGGCAATACATCCGCGTCATGGCCGCCAGGAGCCTTCAACTTCAGCGCTCTGGATCGGTGGATGTGGTCTTTGATATGCATCCTCACCAACCTGATCCTGGCGACTCCATCATCCAGCAGCATCTTCATTCCGTCTGGAAGATCTATCATTCCTTTGATGAGAGCACGAGGCACCTTTTCTGGACCAGTTGGAATGTTGCCTTGGGAGCTCTGCAGAAGGTGAGATACCGGTGGCAAGTCGTCTCAGGTCCTCTCCAGGCTCTTCAGGCCTACCTCCTGGACTATGATTTCGATCTTTCAGCCGGTCCCACGTGGCGGCGCACCGGCTATGGGGGCATTCCCGACTGTGTCCTCAGTTAGGAGGAATGTTGGCCTGAGCTCCTTCACAAGCTGCAGACTGCTGCGCCTGACCAGGTACGAGGGCTGCCACGACATCGAGAGGCCTTTGGATTGGCAGGTGAGTTTGACTCTGCAGAAGATGTCGGAGAAGAATGGCCCCGCTCTCAGGGCTTTCCATCAAGGCACTCTTCATGGCCAACAAGGCAATTGCCCTCTATGTGGTGACGACCTCACCTTCATCCACTTGTTGTGGCAGTGTCGCTTTTGGAAGGGAAAAGTCAAGGACATTCCTGAAGAGTGGAAAACACGCCTTGCAGCAGGAACGGAACCAGAACTATGGCAACGAGGCATGGTGCAATCCATCTTCTACATCCAGGAAGGAGGCATGGGCACTTTTCAGCATGAAGGGCACTGGACCCCAGAGGCCGCCTTTGACATCCCGGCTGGACATGCCATCTCTCTGGCGGTTGCCCCTACCTGCAAGGATGTGAGGCACAAGCGCTTTGTTTTCGTCCTTTGCATGCACCATGTCTCCTCCAAGCGACGGGTGGCGGCACTCAAAGGCATCTGTCCGGGTCAACCCGCCAGAAGCAGGGCCCTTTTCTATGGTCTCAAGCACCTCGCTTTGCATAGCAAGGAGAAAGTCCATGTGGCCATCTATGACCACGGAGTCTGGAAGCATTGGCAGCCCTCAGCAGCTAATGAGCAGTTTCCTGACCTCTACCAGGGCCTGGATCCTGAGGACTTTGCCCAAGTCCGACCTCTCCTTTTCTCCAAGAAGGAGCAAGACACCAATGGGAATCGGAAGGCTTTCCAGGCGGATGCGGATCAGCTGGCCAGAAATTTTGCCAAGTCGTCACGCAATGAAGAGATCCTGGACCTTCAAAAGCACATAGACGAAGACACTAGAGATGTGCTCTGTGTTGCTGCCTCGAGGATGACTATCCTTCTTCAGGACAAGTCTCATTTTCTCCACCAGGCCAAGGCGGACGCTGCTCCACACAAAGTTCCCTTGGTTGAGCAAACGCGGGCTCTTTGAGGCAACTGGAAACGCGGCCTGACCTTGGCGGCCATTCCTGGCAGGGCTATCGATCCGGAGTCCGATGCGACCACTGCAAGCAACGGTTCCATGCCAAGAGCTTGGTGGCGGATCTTCGGGAGGCCCTGGATTCCACTTGTGCCATGGCTGCCCCTGTTTCGCAGCCGAAGAAAACTCGCTTTCAGGTCATTGACGAGCTGATAGCCGCCCAATCTGGGGTACAGCCTGGAGTACACTTGAAGCTTGACAAAGCATACCTTCGTTGCACCGAATGTGCTGGCTACATTTTGGCTCGCTGCAATGAAGAGCTCTTCACCAACTTCGTGGGTGGAGCATGTATGGTTGGACCTCTTGACCCGTCGCTCTGGCGGGGACACCCTTCGCACACCATGTGCAGGAAAGGGTCCGTGGCACGATGCACCCGTTGCGGAGGCAGCGGAAGGATCAAGGGTTCCGAGGTCGAGTTGAACGAGAAGCTCCGACGAAGGTGCGAACACCTGGGGTCAAAGGACCTCAGGACCTGGTTCACATGACGCACGTTCTAGCCCGAAAAGAGGCGTGCAAAAAAAAAAACATACATACATACAAAATAGATACATTTTCCATTTTGCTGAAAGCTCAGGGGGCTTTCACTTGCTAAAGACCATAGTCTTGATCCCCAAATCGGCTCCTTTGGACAATACGTCTCGCTGTGCCGGGGTGACCACTGCCTGTGACTGTCTTGTGTTGCTGCCGCTATATAAAGTGTTTCATGTTCCAGTGCTTTGTTCCCACATTGACTGTTGTTTGTGGTCCCTCGCTGCCATTGCGTGTAGACTCTAGACATGCACTCACAGGGTATGGCTGCCAGTGGCTCCTTTTGCGGCCTGTGATCCAGAACCACTGGCCATGTAGATGCCAACCTGTGACTTCACAAAACTATGTAACAGCAACTTTACAGGCCTGATGACGTCTCGCAGCACTGTTGTACGGTGCGACAAAGTCACCAGTACCCAGCAGGATCCTAGCACCTTCAGCTTTGCACCAGGCAAACACCTTGCTGAGCCGTCTCAGTCTTCTGTGAGGCTCCCGTGTGGGGATATCGTGTAGCAGAGATAGCCAGTCATACCTTGGCATTCAAAGCTTTCTGCTCGTTGCACTTGCTTTTCTGATTCTTAGATGCTAGACTGCTAGATGACCGGATGACTGATTCACTCGAAGCATTGCTACTAGGAGCAAGGACGCTACTAGGAGCAAAGGGCATCGCTACTAGGAGCAAGGACGCTACTAGGGGCTCGGAGCAAGTGCAAGGCATCGCCTTTTCGGAGCAGAGATGGCACAGTTTGACATTCTGCCACTGACACTGCAGATATATAGTTTGCAGATATCAGGAGTGATGCGATTGATTGAGGTCAAAATTGCGGTGAAACCAGTTGTAGGCGCTCTTGAAGGCTTATATAAAATGAATCTCCTGGTGAATGTGGCTTTAATTAGTCTATTGATTGCGTTTCCAGTGTTTTGGGTGCGATGCCGGCTCGCAGCAAAGACTTGGCTGTTCAATAGACAGCCAGGGTGCAAAGGATTTTTGCAAGTCTTGCCAACATGCAAATGCATCATGTGACAAACACCCACCGAATCACAAGCAGTATTGCTTACGGGTTGGAAGAAGTGGACTATCATGATGTTGCGCTTTTTTTGCAAAGATTCCCTGCTATAGCTTTGGCTCCTGCCCGCACGTCACAGGGCAGTTGGTTTTCAGGAAGCCCAATAATGTGGCTGATTTCACCATGCTGCATGCAGCCAGCTACATTTGTTCAGGAAGCTGCAAGCAACCTCCAGGACGTCGTAGGCTCCTACATAGAAAGGACAGATATCCTTTTCAGGGCTTCCTGATACCGGCTGCTGGTATCTCTTGCGGTTGCGACCGGCGGCATTGTCTTGAGGATGTGCAAGCCGGGCAACCTGATTGGACTTGTCGTGACTTAAACATGGCTACCGATATGTATCTATCCTTTCAAGAAGTCAAAGGATGTTTCATGTTGACGGGTGCAGTCAGCGAGGGATGACCAGCAGCACTCCTTTCCATTCTTTTCTGACCTTCGCACGAATGCTGCGAAAGATGGTCTTCGTGGTCATGAACGAATAGATCGTTCTTGATCATGCATGCACACAGGGAGGGTGGCACGGCACATGAACCAACACTAGCTCCATTCATTTTGGGTACTAGGAGCAAAGGGCGGAGCAAGAAGCTACTAGTAGCTCCTGGCCTTACTACTAGGAACAAGAACGCTACTAGTAACAAGGGCTCGCTTTGCAAAGTCGATGATTGGCCAATCGGAATTTGACCGATTTTCTGAGCACCATTGCCATGAACATCCATGAACCATATCTGGCATCGATTCCTAACGTGCTGAATTCGTATTTCATTTGCAGAATTTGAGGAACCGTTCTTTGTTTTGAGAAATGTAATGTTTTCACCTGATACGTTTATCTCAAACCCATGGTTGATTTTTTCATGTGTGTACCATCCCGGAATTGCTTTTGATGACAGACTGCCCGCGCGAGTAAAGCCACCAGAGACCTTTCGGGCAAGCAAGTTTGACAGATGCAGACTAGATTCTTGATACTCTTGCTTGGTTCCTGTATGTGTGTGCAAAGCTGGACGGATTCTTTTGTTACTAGTTAGTAGAGAACCTGCAAGCCTGGTAAGGGCTTGAGTGCATTGGGATATGAATTCTCAAAAAGGCTTTTGCCTTGCCCAGAAGGTTCCACCAAGTGAAGCAATGACTTCCTTCGCGCCCAGTGTTGCTAGCTTCATGGGTATCAGCGCTGAGTGTTTTGCACAATCGTGGGGCTTCCAGCCAGAGAGACTCCGTGTTGAAATGAGATGGAAAGAAGCATACAGAACAGAAACTAAAAAGCTTTATTGTTGCTAAGAAGCTTGAAAGACCTAAAAAGCTTGATTGTTACTACAGGTGAAACGATTCCCAGTGGAACAGAACCACATATCGATTTAAAGCCTGGCTCGGGGTGGGCCGCTAGAAGAGGTAGCTAGAGTAGCTATTAAGTAGGAAGCTTCTAGTAACTGGACGCAGGATAATTCACACTTCTTCAAGGAAGCGGGGGAGCTTCTTTGAAGAAGCGCTCGCACTAATGATTTTGTTCCTAGATGTTTAGGGACTTAACATGTCAAATGTTTTCTATTGAGTGCCAACGATGGTTGGAAGCCCTGGATAGCTTCACAGCAAGGCTTCACGGTGCTCACCTCCAGAGTGTGGATTAGCACCAGCTCGCTAAGCCTGGGAAGCCTGGGAAACGGGAATGGTAAAGGACGCACGATGACATTGTAAAGCCGGTTCCTAAGGAAAAAGTTGTGGACCAGAATCGATGCGGACGGCGTGCGATGCTCAAGAACAAAGATTCTACTCTTCTTCCGTGAGTACTCTGCGGAAACATGTATAGCCTTTGTTTGCACTTGCTCTTGCAAGTTTGCAGCCTCAAAAGTCAGCGCTCAGCGTGCCGCAGCATTCCAGACGACATGGATGGCCATTCAGTCGGTGACCAAATTCGGATCTCTGAGCCAACATATACTGTAGAAAACAATTTGTGACGTTGGTTTCAATCTTTCTGGATTTATTTTTGCATTCGGGATAAGCCTGATCTTTTTGCACTCGACATGACATAGCAGCATGGAAACATGTACACTACCGAAGGCCCTCTTTTGGCTGAAAAGTACCTGTGCACTTCGCGGTAGGCTTTTTTCCAAGACCACCTGACGTTGGTCAGTTGTTGGCTCCCATGGGACCTAGCTGATGAACGCGCGGCCGTCGACGCTGCCACCGCAGTCGGACTTGCCTGTGGTGCCTGATGATTCTGAGGAGACAAGTCCAATGAGCAGGAGGATCAACAGAACGTGGACCTGTTTGAAATGCCCTTTGAAGAAGAGGATGAACTGGATGCGGCCGAAGGGGCTGCAGCAGGGGCAATCAGTGCTGGTGAAGGACCTCGATTACAAGAGGCGGCAGCTGGTGGTGCAATCAGTGCCAGTGGTGGAAATGATGGAGATGTCGGCCGGAAGGCAATAGATCAACCTGGACGGCAATCCATCGAGCACAGGATCTAAATAGAGTCGGGATGGCCGACTGGACGAGGGGCTCACAAGTCACAACTGGATAATGATCGGGATGGAGTTCCGATGCCACCCCAAAGCTGGCTTGACCACAGCGTGCGAAAAGTGAAGGAGGGGAAGAAGGCCCAGAGGCACCCTGGCTGATCGGGTTCAACGTTCTGAACAACGTGATGGAGAAGATCTTCAACGTGCACTTGAACGTCAAATGATGGAAGACCTCCAGAGGCAAAACAAAATTCTCCGAAGAGAGCTCAAGAAGGCAAGACTAGGCTCCGAGAAAAAGGCCAACGAGGTGAAGGAAGAACCACGATCGCCCATGACGGAGATGTTCACCCCCATGAAACTGGATCCAAACCGTCGAACACCAGGAGGAACGCAAGTCCCACCAGGATCGCCTCCAGTTGAGGGTGAGACATCAGGGAATCATCGTCTTCCTCAAGTACTGCCTTGGCCGTGGACATCCGTGGGACAAGAACTACAGGGGAGTAGCTTGGAACAGGTGTTGTCACCCGGACCTATGGTATGGAAGCGCTACGACCCTGAGGATCGTGAACAACGTGAACAACATGGACGTGAACGGCATCAACGTGAACTTCGCCTACATGGACATGGAGAACGTGAAGGCGGGGCTCATCCCCGACAAGAACGAGCACTTCAAGTGGAAGAAACGGCGAAAGGAAAAGACCTGGTGAATGGGAGACCTCAGGCACTGGGAGATGAATGTGAGCCGCCACGGAGTGCTACGAGCTACAGAAGTGTCCCAAGCTGGGATCTGATCAAAGATGGTGATCGTGACTCCGGCAATGGACAGCGTGAACGATGTTCAAGAGACCTGATTGATGTGGCTGGAAAGGGAGCTACATGATCTTTGAGGTCGACTACATGATTGCGAACGACGGGATCCAGGTGAGACGAAGCCACAATGGGCCTCGGACTATGACACCTGGCTGCAGCAACGGGGGAGGTCTCGTGAGAGTCGAGGAAGAGGTGAAAGGGGGCCGGTGCCTGATGTCTCGTCTCCACCACCTCCACCGTGGACAGCTGCAACGCAAGAACCTCAGGTGAAGAAGGAGGGTGGAACAGTGGACGAGGGTCGGGATGACTTGCGGGCAGTTGCAGCGGTCTTGCCGAAACTCCCAGAAGAAGGTTCTCATCAAGCTCCTCTTCGCTATGGAGATTGGATTGCTGAGGTGGCGCCATTGATTCAGGATGTCAGTGCAGGTGCTGGGAAATTATGGTCTGACCTGATGGCCAAAGTGGGCGAGACATTCCGGTGTTGGTTGGCCTATGATCCACTGACAAGGCTCACCATTGATATTCCTACTCGACCAAATTCATCAAGGCTGGAGGGCCGTGTGACCAGCCTCCTCCTAACATCCCTTCCTCAAGTCGGAAATCATTGCTTCGAGGAAATTGACGGCAGGTGCAATTATGCTGGAGATCCTGAAGCGATTTCAACCTGGTGGACTCACGGAAAAGGCTGGCTTGCTGAAGGCGCTGACAGCACCTACAACAGCGACAAGTGCATCCGAGGCGGTCGATAAACTTCGCCTGCGGGCCCGGAAGGCTGTGCGCGCAAAACCAGATCCTGCACTACAAGTGCGGGCTTTGGACTCCATCTGCCGAGTCGTGCTGAACAGAGAGGCTCAGGCAAACTTCCGCGCGCAAACATGGAGACGTCAGCATAAACCCGACGTCATTATGCAGCAGGAGACCGTGAATCAGTTCTCACGACTCACACCTCCTGCAGTCAGAGATGCAAACCTTGGCACTGTCCACTGAGGAAAAGGAGTTGGGGGATGCAAAAGTGAAGCAAATCCAATCAAGCCCAGAGAAGGGACAAGTCAAGACTGCGCGCACTCATTGGTGCACTGACGCTGGATGCTTTCGTGCGGACAAGCGCAAATTCGCTCGCAGCTGGACGGACGTGGCTGACAAGGCATCAAGATGCTGGCTGTGCTCGAGCCTCGAGCATCATAAAGCTGACTGCCCGGCGGCAGAGAAGACCGAGAAGACCCTGAAGTCCCCGATAAGACCCCAATGATGGCAAGAAGGACCATGCTATAACGGTTTTTGAGCTTGTGGACTTATAACCCTAAGATATATCTAACTTATGAACCCCTAGACGTGATAAAGTGCAAATGAACTTATGGAACTTATAAGTTCCCCACGTTGCCCTGTTTTGTACTTCTAGAAAATCACCACATTTTTTTCCGGGGGGTGGTCGTTTTTGATTTTTTGGTGGGCCGTTTGTTCCGCGCACAGGTTTTGCAGAAACTCCGACGCATGAGGCTCGCCCATGCCAAAAATCTGTCGGTAAATCGGGGTTCCATTTTTGTTTGAAACTGAATTCCGTTATCCCTCTCCCCAGGGAAGTTGTACCCAAAATGAGGGAGCCAGGTTGACGACAAGCATGAACATTCGAGGCCACGCGCGCGCGCTGTTGAGGAGATACTTTTTCACCGCGAGATTCGCGC
>CAXAMN010028406.1:149789-183662 GCA_963970005.1 Durusdinium trenchii | reverse complement strand
GCGCAAGCTTTTCCACCTGGCCCTCCATGTCTTCAGACTTTGCCAGGCGGTGAGCGGTCATTGCTGCTTCTGCAACAGCCCGCTGGCAAGCCTGTTGGGTCGCCAGAGCTGCTGCATTGGCTGCAGACGCTGCTTGCCCAGCTTGGCTGCGCATTTGTCTCCAAATACTGCAGCATGCCAGTGTGGTTCTTCACAGCGTGGTCCAGCTGCCCCAGCTGGGTGGTCACTTGCTGCACCTGCTGCGTTGTGACTGGCTCCACAGCCACCATCCCCATTGTCATCGATCTTCTGCAGGGCATAGTCGCGAGCTGCGTTCAAATTTCCTGCCTCCCCAGAGAGCGACAAACATCTTTCGCCCCACTGCTGGCGGTACCGCACACTGGCGGACACTTTGTACCTCCTCCAGATTTCATGTCTGTCAGAGGCCGTCAAGGTGCCCTGCCCATTTGGCAGCCGCAACGGCCCCATGTGCGCGTCCCTCACGCTACCTTTCCCGCGTTCCGTCATGGCGCGCGAGCTTCTGCATGGGCGAGCCACATGCGCGCAGCCACGAGCACACAGGTGGGCGAGCCACACCATTTGAACCAAGCAAAGGCCGACGGTGGAAAACAAGCATTTTTTGTTCATGCCATCGCGCAGAACTTAGCAGAACTTACAAACGCTCGTAAGTTAACTTGCTACGTTGCCCTATGTGGCGGTTATAAGTTCTCAAGTTGGTCTATTTAATTTGCAAGTGTGCCCCAACATATATATCAACTATCACAACTTTCCCATTTATAACCATAGGATACCCACGTTATAACCCTATATACATAGGTTGTAAATGATACTATAAGTCCACAAGCTCAAAACCCATTATAGTGGTGGAGGCCAGAAGGGCAAGGGCAAGGGGAAGAACAAATCCAACCCTCAAATCAATAAGACTGATGCCCATGCTAGTGAACAAGGAGGTGAAACCACTACGAAAACAGTTGCTGGGGCACCTGGAGGGAGTGGTGGTGGCGCTATGTTGCGGTCAGTGAGGGTGGAAAAGCCGGCGATCAGGGCATTGGTGGCGAAAGTGTCGATGGAAGGTGGTGGAGTGCTCTTAAATTCAGGAGCTATGCATATTCTCAGAAGCCCTAAGTCTGAGGATGAGTGGAACAAAGCGAAGGACATCGTGGTGCAAACTGCTGCGGGGGATAGAACCACCAACTCGAGAAGAGCGACGAGACAACAAAGTTGAAGGACGATGGACGGGGTACGCCTTCTTTGAAATCCACGATCCACGACGGGGAACCTCCGCGCCATCGTACTATGTACTGCGCAGCGACCCCAGGGCTTCCAAGACGATCCGGAAGCGCCAGACGCATATGCGCCTACCACAAGAAATGAGAGCACCAAACTACAACGACCAGTACGGCATCGGCATCAAGCTCAGCGGCTGTGGGACCACGGCCTGGCTTGGGCGCAAAGGGAGATGGGAAGCGACCGCAAAGGATCGCAAAAGCGCTCCCCTATGCCACCGGCAGAGCGCTCGGAGTCTGCAGAGGGCTTGAGGCTGGCGCTTGAAATTGACATTGACACTGGGATCTACCCCGACTGGTGGAGAGGCGCAACCAGGTGTTCCGTGCTACGTGGCCACCCCGGCACCTACTAGGGAATCAAGCGGAAGTGGGACATTGTCATCTCTACAATGCCCACATATCGACAACGAATTACTCGACTCTGGAGTCAACGATTGCGCAACATGGCAGCCAGCAAAGCGATCACAGTCGGTGTTGCCACCGAACCTGAGGACTGGCTATGCGCAGGGAGGTTCGAATGAAAGGGGCAGAATTGTGCTGGGAACCATGGCCCGCCAAGGCCTTCCAGGTGCGCCAGTGGAGCGCGGAGTGCAGCCGCCCTCCGACATGACTGCAGATGATCGAAGCTCGCTCAATGACTGGGATGTCATTGGCCTGCGAGATGTGAAGCGGACGGCTTCAGAGTCCGGGGCGTCGCAGGAGGACACCTATGACGTCTGAGAAGCATGAGGGTTTTGAGCCGGTGCCAAAAGGCACACCGGATTTTGCGCAAGCAATACCCATGTGATAGGAAGAAGTGGCCACTGGCCGAGTAAGCCCCACATGAGCTTTGAACGAAGTTCAAAGGGGGAGTGCATTCGGGATAAGCCTGATCTTTTTGCACTCGACATGACATAGCAGCATGGAAACATGTACACTACCGAAGACCCTCTTTTGGCTGAAAAGTACCTGTGCACTTCGCGGTACAATCTTAAATGTCTCCAGGTCGGACTCAATGTGACAGGTATGAACATCATGTGGATGTGATGTGGGTCAACCAAAAATGCCTTGAAGAGGCAAATAGGTGGACTTGGTTTGAGCCATCAAGGCATGTATTGAAACTTCTGAGGTCAGTATGGCTGTGAGCTATGTAGAGTTGTTGCTTGACCAGCACAAAAGGTGTGACGGCAGTCTGTAAACAAATTAAAGCAAATTGACTATAGACATACACGCTCCATATTTTGTTGATATTGTAGCCTTTGTCGCACCTGTTTTCTTGAAGATTCCGCATATTCATTGAGCTGATGGATTCCAATTCTACAATACGACATAGACATCCATAGACAGCTGACAGCCGGTTGGATTGTTTCAGTTTTTGTCAGTTCCATGCCGGCTGAGTTTGTCTTCCCTTTTTGGAACTCCGCTGTCGTCAGCGGGAAGGGCGAGGTCATATTCCGATGACTACTCACAGGCGCGTGGTTTGCTGCTGCCATGTGTACGGCTTAACGATAGGCCAAAGACTGGTCAAAGGAGATGTGAGCAGAATCTGTCACTGGGACTACTGCCATTTCATGTGCTGCCCACGCCGAAGGGTTTGAGCGGAACATATGTTCATGCTGTTTTGTTGTGTTCATCCCCACGCAGTCGTCCATAACAGCTGAAAGGCTCCTCCGTTTGTATCGAAAACCACATAGTTGAGACAGAGAGAGAGAGAGTCGTGCATCAACTTGTTTGCGCACACAAATGCTTTGAACATTGTTTGTGTGCTTCATAGGTTCTGACTGTAACACCTTGAGAGCACAACACACGCGTTGCCAACCACTCAGGTTGGTGGCAATCCAGAGGTAGACAATAGACAAGGTATGGTCCGATTTACGACCATTCAAACTCCAGTAACAGGAACAGAACTGGGCCATACTGCACTGCTACACATGCTGCGAAAAGAGAATCTAGACCCTAGACCCTCAACGATGCTTTCCTTGGGCCGATAAATTCTCTCGTACAATGGATGCTTTCCTTCCATTGCCGAATGTCTTGCTGATAGGGGGAGACCCGGAAGCAGTACTTTTTGTAGCTTGTAATTACTACAACTTGCACTTAAAACTTAAAACAGAAGCTACTAGGGGCTCCTGGCCGTACTACTAGGAGCAAGGACGCTACCAGGAGCAATAGGTGGCCGAATTCAGCAGCACTTCAAAGTGCTTATGCATCCAATCCCAAAGCAAGATGTCGCCCAATCCACCTGATCGCCAACGGTGTATGTTGCACATGTTCTTGCTTATAGTAATAGAATTGTTTCAATTGTTTCTGGTTGTGGAGTGGCTTTGGAAGGTGGAATAATGTTTGAGTCGCAACTTCAGCAACCCTTTGAGGCCAGCTATGCACCCTCCAGCCCAGTCCACTGGCTTGGGGCCAACGAAACAGATTGCGGACAAGGCCGATGGAGTCCGGAGACTGAATACTGCGTAATTCAGATTTGTTTCATTGGCCCACTAGGCACAGACAGTACAGTATACGTCCACACACAGAACATATAGGTATTCATATACATTACACACAATCTCTTCATGGAGGTGTTCAGGTGTTTGACATGATTTGAACAATTGAAGTTGTTGACATATTTTGAACAAACGCGTCATCAAAGAACACATCTGCTCGGAATTAAGGGGTCGTGGCATGCAACAAAGGCAGTGTGCATGAAACCGTTTGCCTCACAAATCTGAAGCTGCGAATCAACATGGTGAATCAACTTGTTCTAAGTTCTAATCTACAAAGAGCCAGAGCTCCTTCCTTTGCATTATTGAGGCCCCTTCATGCTGCGTATGCATCGGAATTCATACGTTTATATAATGTGTGGTGCCTTTGCTGAATGTAGGTCTCAGGTGTGTTCTTCAGTTTACAATACATGTCACTCGACTCACGCTTCGGACATACTTTTCTTCAGGAAGTTGCGCAAATACCTGCAGGTGCAGGATGAGACTCACTGCATGTTGCTGGCTCTCAACGCCCAGTCATGAGACTGCGCCGTTCGATCCGCCCCCCTTGCTTACTTCAAGGCAGCTTTTAATCTGCATTCTCCCAAGTCTTCCGCCCACCTTTGCCTCCCATCGCTCTTGTAGACTTACTACCTTTCAATGATGGAATGATGGGGAGAAGTTCTTCACCCGACCGAATACCTGCGGGGGCGGCTTGACCGGCTTTTTGCGACCTGACACGTCTTGCAAATGGTTCTTGCAAGTGGAGGCGAGTCTTGCATCACTCCTCCAGTTGCTGGCAGGTGTTGAACCCAGCCCTTAATTTAGTCCTTACAGCAATCCAATCATCAAATTGAACAGCTGCTTAATTTGCATGGAAAGGTGTTACTTGACGATGCTGCTCCTTATCTCCCTGTAGGGTGGGATCTGTCCAGATCTTTGATGTAGATGCTGTTGAGTGCTCCAGTAGTTTCATACAGCAAAAAAGGCAATCCAACCAGAGTCTGGTGTGCTGCTGCATGACCATGTTCGTAAGGGTAAACATCAAATTCCCACTGTCCGCTACCACATTAAAGTAGGCGTACTCAGATTGCCATGCTTACTTTGCTTACGCAAAATTTGCCCATACAATCTTCTGAACTCATGCAGTTTCTTCGAAATGCAGCAATGACAGTTTGCTACTCATTGCAACGAATGAACATGAACTAACTACTGTAACTCCTCTACATCAACCAGATGAACATCAAACTACGCACTTCCCCATTTCAAAAGGTATTGTTCTTACAACTGCTTACACGCAGTGTCACTAGAACCTTTTGAGAATACCCATGAAGCCAATCCAAATCAAGCACAGCTAAAACCAATGAGGGCTTGCAAAAACCTCGAGAGGACACCAAAACAACAGAGTTTTCAGGCCCATCTCAGGACCTATGACCAATACAGATTTTTGCAGGCCCTCATTGGTTTGGATTGTTTTGGTGGTGCCTTTCCAGGCTTTTGGGTTTGGATAGATTTTGGTTTCAGTGGGGGTTTGCTTCAGGTCCTTACAAGCAGATAAGCAGCAGATACGTCATGGCAGAAAGAAATAGCATATAGTTCATCTTGATGCTCCAAACATTTATTGTTGATTCTGTGATGTGCACACATGTGTGGTCCTTCCCTTGGTAGTTGCACTCAGTACTTCCATTTACGAAAAGTATAGGTACCACGGGGGAGAATTGTATATCAGTCTATCAATGTATCAATCAATCTATCTATCTACCTAGCTAGCTAGCTATCTGTCTGTCTGTTTGTCTGTCCACCTGTCTATGGGTATCCGTCCGTCCGTCCGTGTACTGTATGTATACATACATATAAATTATAGATTCTGTCAAACGACCAGAGGTCTGCACGTCACATGTTTCGAGCCTGTTGTCCTGCGGCCATTTGCTTGTTCACCCCCAGGGAGGGAGGGTGGTTTGCAGTTCGAGCCATCGTTGACCAGGGGTGACGCAGGGCGTCGAGGAGGAAAAGGCTGCGGAGGAAGGGTGCAGGGCACTTTGGTGTTGGAGAAGGTCGGACCTTCAGGTATTCATTGGAATTCACTAGTTTCAGGGAAACTGCATCTTATTTCTGTGAGCCCATCACCGGACGGTCGCGGTTACCAATCCGAAATCCTAGTGGATTCGAGATTGGTAGCGGAGCTACCTGGGCGATCAGACAGGGAAGTCCAAACGATAGCAGTGTTGTCGAACAGGTGTGATCATGCCAGAGTCCACGAGTTCAGCAACATTGGAAAGTGGTACATCTTCAGCTAGCAATCAGCTGTCATCATTGATCCCAACGTTTGACCCAGCCACCGACAACGTCGAGCAATGGTCCCAAAAGATCGAGCTCCTCACGAAAGTTTGGCCTGAAGGGAAGTTGACAGAGCTTGCAACACGAATTATATTGAATTGTAAAGGTTCAGCATTCGCAAAGCTCCAATTACGTAGGAACAGTTGAGAGCATCTCCAAGATCGTAGAGATCGTTGGCGGCCAGTTCGGCCAGGTGAATCTGGAACAGAAATTCGATATAGTTGAAAAAGCATTGTTCAGGTGTGCCCAGAAGCCCGACGAAAGTGCAGATTCGTACATTGCCCGGTCGGAAGCGGTCTGGACAGAAATGTTGATGAAGAAGGTCAATATGTCCGAGGTACAAGCATACATCATCCTTCGTGGTTCCCGACTCAGTATGGAAGACAAGAAGAGAGTTCTTGTGGAATCCGGAGCGGAAAAGGCTGACAGTGAACTCGAGATGACGAGTTGCTGCAGCTATCCGGATGCTTGGATCTAGTTTTTTCCAGGAATGACCCTGAGCATCGTATCTTGATTAGAATCAATATTTATTGATTCTGAGATATTGATTTTTCTCATATTGATTAGAATCAATATTTTCTCTTGATTTGTTTATTGATTTTTTATTGATTTTCTTATTGATTTTTTTATTGATTTTCTTATTGATTTTCTTATTGATTTTTTATTGATTTGGACAACCCTGTCTGACATTATTTTTGCATGTGCGTCCAGCTGCTCAAGAGATATAGAAAGCAAGACAAGATCTCATAAATACAGTCTTGGAAAAGACCAGTTGGTCTTGGAAAAGGCCAGATGTCTGGCAGAGGTGGGGCCAGGCACCATGCCTCTACAAGTGCTTGGAAAAGCATGAGGGGATCCTCTCAGATCTGGGTGGGTATGAGCATGTCAGCATTACACAGGCCCCAGATCCTAAAGGGTTGGTGCACTGCATGCCCTTGTGGAAGGAACTGGTGAGGGTGGAACCCTGTGCAAAGATCCATGGCCAGCCCTTGAGGGCTGCCATGCTGTCGCTTCTGACTGAGAGGCCAGAGCTCAACAAGAGCAACCACTCAGGTGCTGTGTGGGTGAACCTGAAGCTGCAAAGGCTCACATGCCTTTTGGCTCATGTGCGCAAAGTTGCCAGCTGTTTGAGCCCCATTGCTGCCAAACTGAACAGGCAGGAGTACACCATGTTGTTGGATAGCTTAAAGCTCATGGAGCTGCCTCCCTTGGAAAAGGGAGATGGGGCAAAGGAAACAGCCATGGTCGTCTTGGAAAAGGCAGAGTCCCTACCAACAGGCTTGGAAAAGCAAAGCAAGAAGGGGAACCCACCAGCACCAGCCTTGGAAAAGGCAGTGAAAAACAAAAGGCTGAAGCAACAGAGCAGTGATGTCTCTATGGATGCTTTGGGCTACCCTGTAATGTTTGCAAGTAGCCCAGAGGACCTTGGAAAAGGTCCCTCCCTAGGGAAGCTGCCAGTGAGCAAGCAAAGGCCTGGGCACAGGCTTTTTGCAGAGGCTGAAGACTTGCAAAATGCCCTGGGGTATCGACCAAGTTCTTCAGCTGGGCCTGGCTTGGAAAAGCCAAAGGCAAAGGCCAAGGGAAAGGCCAAAGCCAAGGCAAAGGCCACTGCAAAGACAATGGCCAAGAAGCCTGCAGCCTTGGAAAAGGCTTGCAGGAAGCCTTGGAAAAGGCTGAGGATGACATGTGCCAAGAAGCCTGAGAGGGCATACCTGCAAGGCTCCACAGATGGTGGCAAGCTGCACCTCATTGTTGAATGTTCAGCAGCCAGGTGTGCCCAGTACCATGGAGTGATCTCCAAGATCAAGGCAGCCTTGGAAAAGGATTGGCTGACCAAGGATGAGGCAAGGCAGCTCAGGGAAGACCTGTGCCACAAGCATGGCTGCTGAACAATGGGATTCTTGGAAAAGAACACATGGTGCTTTGGAAAAGGTACCAACAATGGGATTCTTGGAAAAGAACCCATGCATGGTGCTTTGGAAAAGGTACCATGCATGGTTTGGAAAAGGACCTGTAGGAACTTGTAGGTAGGGTCCTTGGAAAAGGATATGTAGCCCAGCATCCTCAAAAGCAGGATTGCAGTTTTGGTGTGAAAGGAAAGGAAAAAGGGTGGAGTGTGCAATGGGAGCATGGGCTTGGTTTTGGTGCATGAGTTTGGTGTTCAACTATATAGGTTGAAACAGTGTCTTGGAAAAGACACTAAAGGGTTGGGCAACCTGGTGTATAGGTTGGGCAGCTGTTGTGTTTTAGGTAAAATGGTATGTTTTGTCTGCAGCCTTTCTGGCTTGAGGGCTGCACTCAGCATCAGCTGAACAAACCAACAGTACCACACTCCAACAGCACCACACTGATAGGACCACATAGTACACCCATGGACACTGCACTGGACAACAGCTACACCCCATATTAGAAGTAGTTGGCAGCAGAACAGCTACACAGTAAACACTCCAAGTTAACCACAGGTCAGCAGCATAGTAGGTCGGTAGCTAGGGCCATAGCTGCTGCTGCTTTGGCTTGGGAAAGCCAAAGCTCTACCAACAGGCTTGGAAAAGCCTTGGTTTGGCTTGAGAAAGTCATCCAAGGCTTGGAACAGCCTTCTGGCTTGAGAAAGTCAGACATTTGGCTTGAGAAAGCCAAATGTACAAGTATGATGCAGACTGGGGGGTGTGGGTCTGGCATGATGAAGTGAACAAGAAGAGGAGGCCAAAGGGCTCAGGCACCACCACCCCTGGCAGGAAGGAGCAAAGGGCCAAGAAGCAATGGAGCTACTTGGAAAATGCAGACCCCAGCTCCAAGAAGTGCTTGGAAAAGCACAAGAAGGCTTTGGAAGAAGCCATGAAGAGGTGTGAGGCCCAGCTGGCCTCAGTGAGCAGCTCCAGCTCCAGCTCCTCACTCAGCAGCTCCAGCTCTGATGAGGAGCAGGGTGCCTTGGAAAAGGCACCCCAGCAGGCTGGCACCTTGAAAAAGGTTGCCAAGAAGAAGCCTGCAAGGAGGAGCTCAGCTGCTGGCAGCAGCTCTGCTGCTGCAGCACCTGCCAGGGCTGCCAGCAAAAGAAGGGGCAAACAGGGCCCCAGAAAGATGGGAGTGGAGGAAGATTCCTTGGGAGTCGACAACACTGCCAAGTCCTTGGAAAAGGACAAGGGCCCTGAGCAGCCTGCCCCCACCTTGGAAAAGGAAGGGGATGCTGCAGCCCTGGAGGCCTTGGAAAAGGCAGTGGAGGAAGGGACCTGGACATTGGTGGAAAACCGATGGAAGAAGGGTCCCAAGGGCAAGAAGACCAAGCAGAAGTCCTTGGAAAAGGAAGAGGCACCACTGCAGGGGCAGGGCTTGGAAAAGCCTTTGCCAAAGAAGCCTGTAGTGGTTGTCGACTGGCACAACACCTTGGAAAAGGATGATGATGTCAGTGGTGACAACTTGAAGATGTTGTCATCACTGATGGAGAAGTGCCAGGTCCACATTCTCTCCTATGTGCAGAGCACAAAAAGAGAGAATGAAGCGCTGGCCAACATGTGGAGGCTCCCGCAGAGGCCAAACCTGCATGGGATGTCTACCACATGGGTGCAGACTGGCAGGGGTGGCAAGTGTGACCTTGCCTGGAGGCAGGGGGCCATTGCCATCTTTGATGATAGCCCTGCTATCATCAAAGAGTGCAAGGAGTGGGGCCTGGAGGTGTATGCCATCCAGACCCGCAAGGAGGCCCATGCATACCTTGGAAAAGGTGAGGTCTTTGCCACCTTTGCAGATGCTGCCAGGGCCTTCAACTCAAGGCACCTTGAGCTGGCAATGCCCTAAGGAAACTTGGAAAAGTTTCCAGCAGCAATGGCCCCTGAGAAGCTTGGAAAAGCTCTCAAAAGCAGCTTGGGAAAGTTGCCAGGCAGCTTGGGAAAGCTGTCAGGCAGCTTGGAAAAGCTGCCAGGCAGCTTGGAAAAGCTGCCAGCAGCTTGGAAAGCTGCCAGCAATTAGCTATGCATGCATGCCAGCTGCCTGGGCTGCAGTGTGGTGAACCATGTATAGAAACCTTATCTAAGAAAATTCATGTCAAACATGGTATGGTTCAAGAAGTGTATAGTGTTTAAACCTGGTGTGTTTCGTTTCTGCAGCCCAGGCAGCTCAGAGCCAAAAGATGTTTCACCTCCATGGGTCTTGGAAAAGATCCATTGATGAGTCTTGGAAAAGACTCCTGACTGTACAGAAAGTATGGAAATGAAAAAATATATTATATATATGTTCATTTTAAACATATAATATATTCATTTTGTATACTTTGATGATAGGATTCTAAGAATAAAAGAACATATGTGTTAATTTTTTATAAAATATATGTTTGTGGGTTAGAGTTATAAAGGGTTATATGGGTTAGGGTTTAGGGTTTTAAGGGTTAGGGTTGAGGATTAAAAGGGGCGGGGTTTTAAGTTTTATCACCAGTGATAAGGTTCTTGCATCTTTTTCACCTGTGAACGCTAAAAATCCAAACTTTATAAAAACTCGTCAAATCTTATCAAACCTCGTCAAATCTTATCAAACCTCGTCATATCTTATCAAAACCATGATTTCATAAGATTTCATAAGATGTGATAAAAATGAAAGAATCAGTAAAACAATAAAACCAACCTGGAAGGAAACAGAAATGTCTACAATAACTCAAACATTGTGCATCTGCAGCAATTTCAGGCTTAAAGCAAGGTCTAGAAGGTTGTAGCAGGGTGTCACCCATGGCACCAAAGAAGGTTATGAAGGTGAAGAAGCTGGGCTTGGAAAAGCTCAGGAAAGTGATGAAGGCAGGCAAGGCCAAGGCCAAGGCCAGCTCTTCCAAAGGTGCCTTGGGAAAGGCTACCTCTTCCAAAGGTGCCTTGGAAAAGGCCAAGGGCAAGAAGCTCAACAAGTCCAACTTGGAAAAGTTGGGCCAAATGAGCTTAAAGGATAAGATAGCTGCTGCCTGTGAAGAGGGTGATGACCTGGAGGCAGCTGAGATTCTCAAGGGCAGCCTCACTAAGGATGAGCGCAGCCAGGTGTGGGGCAAACACCAAACTGCCCTCAAGAATGCATCTGCCTTGGAAAAGGCAGAGCATGCAGCAAAAAGCAAGAAAGAGAAGGGTCTTGCTGCTGCTCTCTGGCTCCTGGAAAGAGAGGGCAAAAAGTACATGACTGCCCAGAAGAAAGTGAAGGCTTCAGAGCTTTGGAAAAAGCAAGACAAGTGGAGCACAGAGAAAGAGATGCTGGCCAAGTTCTCGGAAGAGGAACTGAGCATGCACCTGAGGTCAGGCAGAGTGGTGTGGCAGGAAGACCCCAATACATGGGGGTGCTTCCAGTACAAAGACATGGCAGACTGGTCAAGAGAGATCAAGACCAGCAGGGGAAAAGAGTGGCAGCATGGTTGTGAGTTTGAAGGGGGTGCAGAGGACTTGGAAAAGTTCTCTCAGCTCTACAACCAGGATGCCTCCAGGCTGTCCACACAGGACATTGCTGACACCCCTGCCAAGGGCCTTGGAAAAGGCAAAGGCCTTGGAAAAGGCAAGGGCAAGAACAAGCCTGCCCTCCTGGCCCTCAAAGACAAGGAGGAGGAGGAGGAGGAGGAGGAGGAGGAGGAGGCAGAAGAGGAGCCAGAGGAGCCTACAGAGGAGGAAGCCTTGAAAGATGCCTTGAAAAAGGCAAGGAGGGCAAGGGACCAAGTGGCCTCCACCCAGGCAGACTTGGAAGAAGCCTTGGAAAAGGTAAAGTCCGCACTCTCAAGGCAGGGCAAGGCAACTGCATCTGGCCTGAACATGGAGCTTGGGAAAGTTCTAAGCCAGCTGAAAGTGGTCTTGGCTGGCAAAGGGAAGGCAGCAACAGACAGCAAAGCTGTCAAGAAAGTGCTGGAGGAATCTGCAAGGGTGATAAAGGCACCCAAAGAGGAGGCCAAGGAGCTGAGGCAGCTTGGCAACAGGGCATGCTCTGTAGCTGCCAGTAAGAGGTCTAGAGCTTGAGAAAGTTTTGGCTGCCATCTTGGAAAAGATCAGAAAGCCTTGGAAAAGGTTTTCAGGTCTTGGAAAAGGCTTTGTACGAAGCAAGCATACTGACCAAAAGGGTCAGCGTGCCAGTTTTGACTCAGTGCAAGGAAGAGATGCAAAAAGAGTGTGTGGTGCAGGGGGGAGTGGTGGCAATGGTGTTGGTGGGGTGCTGGGTTTGTGCATGCGGTGGTGTTGTTTTGCAGCTTTTTGGCTTATGGAGTGTGAAGGAAGTAGATTAAGATTGGTCTTGGAAAAGGCTACTGTGAAGGTCTTGGAAAAGACATGGCTAAGAGGCTGAGAGGGTGGCAGTTGGAGATGGAATCTGGTAGAAGGCCTCTGCCAAAGAAAAGTGCCTTGGAAAAGGTACCACAATCTGGGTTGGCCAACAAGCTGCTTGGCCTGTCGGCCCATGGGCTCCTTTCAGCTGTGATGGTGAGGGATCTTGCAGATCTGGCCATCCAGGATGGTGCATCACACCCAGAGCTGCTAGCCTTGGCAAAGGCTGGCGGATGGGGTGCGCAACCTGGAAATGCACACAGGCAGATCATGAGCACTTTTTGTCCACAAGTGCACCTGCCAGATGGCTTTTCTGTGAAAGTTGGGTGTGTGGACCCTAAGACTTCCTTGGAAAAGGAAGATAGTGCATCCATCTTTCTGCCACACCAGGTGTTTGCACAGCTGGGTGTGAGCATTACCCAGCTTTCTTCCAAGAACAATTTGGTCTTGGAAAAGACAAATTGAGTGAATTCTGGTCATATGTCCAGAAGGTTGGGGATGACAGGTTGGAAAACCACCCCATGTGCTTGGAAAAGCACTGGAAGGATAAGTGCATTCCACTATTCCTTCATGGCGATGGAGTTGAATACCATTCCAGGGATAACCTCATGGTATTCTTTTGGGGTAGCATGCTTGGCCAAGGAACATCGCTGAAGCAACATTGGCTCCTGGCTTGCTACTCCAAATCATGTACTTGTAAAAGTACATGGCCTCCCATATGGAAATGGCTGAAGTGGTCATTTGAAGCCCTTGGAAAAGGGCTTCATCCCACCACAGACCCAGATGGAAAGCCCTTGGAAAAGGGCTCAGTGTTCTCTGCACAGGCTGGAAAGCCTTTGTGCCATGGATACAGAGCTTATGTCTGGGCAGTGATGGGTGATCATGAGTTCTATTCAAAAACACTTGGTCTCCCACACTGGGCAAGCCATTATCCTTGCTGGGAGTGCAATGCACAGAATTGGGCAGGTTGTGACCCCACACTTTACAAACAGATTTGCCTGGAAAAGCAAAAGTTTGAAGTGGACTCCCACCATGCACATCTGGCAGACCCATGGAGTGATCATCCAGTGTTCCAGTTGCCACATGTCTCCTCAAGAAATGTGCGTGGTGACCCCATGCATATCCTCTTTTGCAAGGGGTTGTATGGGCATTTGATTGGCAGCATTTTGCATTATTTATGCTACCATGAGGGCCCTGGTAAGGTCACTGTCAAGAAGCCTTGGGAAAGGCTAGCCTTGATATTTGAGGAAATCCAGTGACAATACAAGCTGCAAGAATTGGAGCACAGGCTAACCAACCTGAAACTCTCCATGTTCACTGATGCAGCCAAGCCCTGGGCCAGCAAAGCATCCCTAGACTGCAAAGCTGGTGAGGGTAAGCACTTGTTGCCTGCTTTTGTCCCAGTCTTGGAAAAGATATTCAAAGGGACAGCAGAGCAGAGTGAACTAAAGATGCTCCAAGCAGCCTCCAGCTTGGAAAAGTTGGTAAGTCTGTGGTGTGGTGCTGAATCTTTTCTCTCCACCCAGCAATTCAACAAATCAATGGCTCTTGGAAAAGAGTTCTTGGTCGCATACCAGTGGCTCAATGAATGGTCCTTGGAAAAGGGCAGGAATTCCTTTGCTATAGTGGCCAAACACCACACTTTCATCCATCTACTGTGGAACAGCAAATTCATGAACCCAACTAGGCATTGGTGCTTTCTGGGTGAAGATTATGTTGGCCACATGAGCAAGCTGGCCCACTCAGTGAGTTTTGGAGTGTCATCTACCAAACTCACCACAAAAATATCCCCCAAGTACAGGGTCTTGGTCCATCTCCTCCTGACCAGAGATGTGAAGCAAGATAACCTGTCAGATCTTGAAATCTGACCTTGGGGGCGAGGCTTGGGAAAGCTCATGGGCCAGCGCCTTGGAAAAGGTTTGAGGGTGACTTGGAAAAGTCCATGAAAGGCTTGGAAAAGCACACATAGCAAAGGGAAAGGCTTGGAAAAGCTTGAGCCAAAGGCTTGCAAAAGCTTAGTGCACATAGCTTAAGAAAGGCTTGGGAAAGCTTGTAGTGTACATAGCAAAAGGGCTTGGAAAAGCTTATAGCAAAAGAAAGGCTTGGAAAAGCTTAGTGTAGAAAGACTTGGAAAGGCAGCTTCACCATGGAAAAAATGAGCTTCACCTATGGTTTTGCTGGGTTTTCTTATTGATTTTCTTATTGATTTTTTTTATTTGTTTTCTTATTGATTTTTTATTGATATTTTTATTGATTTTGATGATCAAAAAGCATAGTGATATTTATTGATTTATTGATTTGCAAAATCAATCTGAGATATTGATTTTGCGAGCCTCTAAATCAATATATTGATTCTAATCAATAGATGATGCTCAGGGGAATACACCTCCGGGAAACGTGACAAGACCCTCAAAACCTATGACCACATGGCTTTCGGAGTTGAGGAAGCCGAAGAGTATAGCGAAGACCATCTATGGGAAGGTGAAGATCCCATGGAAGATGAATCGCTGGAAGCCCTTGCTGCAGAAGATGACGACGCTTCCATGGTCCTCCAGTTTGAAAACGCCCTCATGCATGGACACCGTGCAAGAAGACCGGGAACTCGCCACTTTCTATGTGAGCTACCAAGATGCCCGTCGGCGCTTGTTGGAGAAGTCTCGCTCACGTGGGTTTTGGCCGGTCAAAACCTTCAAAGGAAATGGAAAGAAAGGGAAAGTAGGCAAAGGTGGGCAAGGAAAATCAAAAGGACTTGCCCATCGAATCGCGAACTCATCGTGTCGTTTGTGCGGCCAGACTGGCCACTGGAAAGCCGAGTGCCCTTCTCGAAAGCAGTCAAGTGCATCGGAGGCGAACCAGGTGCCCACGTCGTTCGTGATCGACATCGAATCGTGCCTCCGAGATATTCCCGAAGTTCCAGCAGATCCTTTAAACGATTCAGAAACATTTTGCCTTGTCTCGGTCGAGGAGACAATTGTTCGTTTTCGAGAGAAGCTCCGGACCAAGTGTCGCAGCCTGAACACACTAAGGAACAATCTGCCAGCTCGGATCTGTGAGTCGGTCTCCGTCCAGCCTGATAGGCAGATTGAATCCGTCATGGAATGGTCAGCTCAAGAAGCAACAACATGCTTTGCATCAAGTGGTTCCATCGGGGTGGTAGACCTCGGAGCCTCACAAACGGTCATTGGAAGCAACCAAGTACCTGATTTGTTAGCCAATCTACCTGATCACATTCGAAAGCAAGTGAAAAAGACTTCATGCAACTTGGTATTCCGTTTTGGGAACCACCGGCCATGATTTTGCCAGTGCACGAAACTTGGTTCCGCATAGCGATCGTCCCGGGAAAAACTCATTTTTGCTATCAAGTGCATTCCTACAAACTTAATCAAGGCAGCTGAAGATACCGATGAAAGTACCCTATATGGAGCAAAACCCCCGGACGGTATCTAGAAACGACCACATCAGCATCAAACCTCATGTTGCTAGACTTGAACCAGCTGTGGCTTCAGGACGTTCTCGCTGTCCAAGACACCGTGCAGGTACAGGGATCAGAATTGATCCATCCGGACCATCTCAAAGACGTACTTGAGCCAGAGCCCGCAGTGTACCGCCAAAACGTCCGTGATCGAGACGGAACAACGTTTCGCAAGCCAGCAGCCAGAGTCATCATTAATTAAGACTAACCAAACCAAAGTAGAACGGTCGGAAGAGAGGTCAGCCGAGTCGCATAAGTCGATCGAAAAACCGTCCCGATCTCCGATCAATCCGAATCGAATGGAGAAGCACTCCAGCTCTCAAGCACGGATTTGCTCCCTCGATCGGTGCGGTGATCATCACCATGTCCAGCCTGAGCAAGAAGCTCGAGATGTTTCAAGACGAAGTCAAGAAGGAGCATCAACAGGAGGAACTCGACTTGCTCGACAACATTCCTCTCAGCCGCCTCAAAGCAATGCCAATAGCATTTGGCAAAGCCAAGGTGTGTCAAACCTTCGAGGACGCCTTCATGGATCAAAGCTGGACAAAATGGTTCGTCAAGACATACGAGAGCAGTCCCAAACTGGAACATTGACAGTTCCTCCGATACGTGACCCTCAAAGTGGAGGAGAACCAGTCCTCGAAAGACTTACGCCCTTCTGCGCAGACGTCAAGTCCATCAACAATGGCTCAGCCAGTGACTTCCGATCCCTGGGATGCAGAGGATCACCAACTCGAGGAGATTCTGGTGCATCAGGAGAACCAAGATCTGAGGATGACTCGCATCGAGCAGGCACTCTCCTCCATCATGCAGCACCTCGAAAGCCAAGCCTCCATGAAGCAAGAGCCACAGGGTCCATGGACCATGGTCAAGGAGGAGCCCCAGTGAATCCGTCCCTGATTGAGCAAGAGTGCGCAGTCAATGAGGTTCTCAACCTCGTTGGGAAAGCCAAATATGATTTCGAGTTTGAAGGACCATCACAACCAGAATACTCAAAGAAATACCCCCAATTCGTTCAGCAGTTCAAAGAAGAATACCGGAACATTGCCAAATGGATTCAACCAAATCCAAAGAAACATTTTCTTTTCGAAGTCATGCGCTCGGCAGAAAATGAATTGACCCGACAAGGTCAGCAACAAGGGCTCCCAGTCAAGCGTTTTGGCCTTCAGGAAGGGGACCTGAAAACAACTGTTGGAAGACGGAATTTGTTTTGCCACCTCGCTAGGGATCGACCAGAGCATATTTGGATTAGCCCAACGTGCGGACCATGGTGTCAATGGTCAAATTTGAATATGAGCAAAAGTGCTGAGCTTCGAGATAAGATACTACAAAGTCGCAAGGAGAACCTTTGGCAAATCAGTCTGTCCCAAGTCCCAAGTGCTGTGTGATATTCAATTGTCACAATTGTCGCAATATCGACACTTCCATTGTGAGCAACCTCAAGGGTCACAAATGTTGAAGCTTCCATGCTTTCAAAAGGTCATTGCCCTCACGAAGCCAAGCATTTTTGACCTTTGCTGTGTGGGTAGATTGCGTGAGCCAGTGACCAATGCACCAATTCGAAAGAGACTGGTGGTGTGCGCACCATCTCAGAGACTACATGAAAACCTGCGCAATCGGAAATGCACTGAGTCGCATGAACATCACCAGATAGCCGGAAATACCAAGGTACTAGGTCCAGGTATATCACTGTCGCAATTCACAGAGCTCTACCCAAGAAAGTTCGCCAGGCAGATCGTCCAGTGCCTTCGAAGTGAACCGAGCAAACCAGGTCCGAACTTTGCAGCCGAAGCCAATGAACATCCAACAAAACATCGGAGACTTGACCAGAAAAGTAACCACACCCAAATCCAGCTTTTGACCGAGGACCCCTCCTGGGAGAACATCATGAAAGCCGTTGACATTGAAGCTCCCAGAGTCGGTATCAAGGTAATCCAAGAAGGGTATCTCCACCAAGCTGTCCAGCGAAAATGCCGTGATCAGCGAATCCATCACCTAGTTCTATGTAGGGGAATGGATCGGATGGTTGGTCCAAACCTCCGCCTCGCACCAGGGGATGCACCTCTTCGAAAATTTGTGGGCATTCGTCGAAGGTTTGAAGATATCCCAGTTGAAGAACAGTGGGAACCCTGGGAGAAACTCACTGCCCGGCAAACGCGAAGACCGTGCCCACCATCACGATGTGGCCGCGGCCTCACCATTTTTGCAAGGACTTCAGAATTCATTGTCTGATGAGGTCACCAAAAGGCGAGAGCAAGTCCCTGAACAAACGGGAACCGCCAAGAGCCGCCGAGTGGACGAAGCTCCACTGCCAGTTCCGAACATGTCAGCCGGTCAACCATCGGTCTCAGACGGAATCGAAGTCTCCAAAGAGGTCCAACCCGTCGAGACCATCTCCGAGAAAGATGCAGCTGGAGAGATGAGGCAATTGATTGACCTCGTATCCGACAAACATGGACCTAGATTTCTAGCACTGAAAACGGAAGAACGAAGTTGGCTCATGAATGTCCATAAGAACATGGGACATCCAAATGCACAAAAGCTCAGATTGTTTTGTCCACAGTTAGGCTGCTCACCAGAAATCCTAGAAGCCATCAACGATCTAGAATGCTCAACCTGCCAAGAAACCAAGGGTCCGGAAATTGCGAAGCCAAGTGCAATTCACCCCAACTTGGATTTTGGAGACGTGGTAGGCATGGACGGTATCAAGTGGACTAACAAATCCGGAAGACAGTTCTTTTTCTATCATGGTGTAGACCAGGCAACGACCTTCCATACTGCTTTTGCAACAAAGAGTCACACCTCGCAAGATGCCATTCGAACCATCACACAAGGATGGATCAACTGGGCAGGACCACCTGGAATGTTGGTTGTTGATGCAGGAACCGATTTCGGAACGGAAAACTTTCACCAGTTCTTGCAAACCCAGGACATCCGACTAAGAATGATTGCACCAGAAGCTCATTGGCAAAATGCAAGAGTAGAACGCCATGGGGGTATCCTACAGTCGATACTTGATAAAATGGACCAAGAAAAGGCACTTGAAACCGACGAAGAACTCGAAACAGCACTCTCGTTCGCTACGCAGACACAGAACAGATGGTCCAGGAACAAAGGATATCCACCGGAAGTTTTGGTTTGTGGAAAACTAAGTAAAATGCCAGGGTCAATCATGAGCGATGGTTCCAAAGCTTCACATGCAATTGCAATGCAGGATTCTCCCGAAGGCATCCAATTTCGAGAAAGATTGGCGTTCCGCGAACGAGCGCGGAAAGCTTTCTGTGAAGTGGACAACCAGCAATCGCTCAGGAGGGCTTTGAATCAGCGCAGTCGCCCTCAACGCACTGTCTACAACACTGGTGATTGGATAATGGCGTGGAGAAAAGACAGTCAGTGGCTTGGACCCCTGAAAGTAGTCCTTCAAGAAGACAAGAATGTAATTTGGGCTGTCCTAGGAAACAAGCTGTTTCGATTGGCGCCAGAGCATGCTCGACCATTGTCCGCAGTTGAAGAAGTCCACCAAAGCCAAATGCCGACCCAACTGATTTGAAAGCAATAGTGGAACAAATTCGATCCGGAAATACAAGGTTTGTCGACTTGCCAACCACAGTGATTCCCCCAACAGAGAACCAGAGGGAAAATGTGGAAAGAACGTCAGAACAACCCGATGGAGAACCTGGAATTTCCGAAGAACAAGATAGGTCAAGACTAGGATCCGAAGAAGAATATACTCCAACAGTACCTCCGGAAGAAGAAATCTCTGAAACCAGGAACAATGAGGTTCCAACGATCCCCGAATCACCAGAGAACGTTCCAGGGCCGACGGACGACGACGATGATCTCTTTTGTGAAACACTGGCTCTCGAGGAGGATCAAGTATGGAGATTCGAAGTAGATCTTGACAAACGAGATTTCGATATGTTGAGACTCGATCCAAGACCTCATGAATTTGCCTTCCTTGTGTCCGCATCAAAGAAAAGGTAGAGGTCAAACGATCAACGTTGACCCCATTGGAACGCAAGTTGTTTCAAGAGGCAAAAGAAAAGTAAATTCAGAGCTGGCTAGACACACAAACTGTCTGCAGAATCCTTCGGAACAAGATACCCGAACAGAACATCCTTAAGTGTCGCTGGACCTTAACCTGGAAGGATGCAGAGACAAACTCCCATCTAAGTGCCGACAGTAAAAACAAGTCCCAGAGAAAAGCAAAGGCTCGGCTAGTTATCTTGGGTTACCAAGACCCAGACCTCAACACCCTGGAACGGGACTCGCCGACATTGTCCAAATTGTCCAGAAATCTCCTTCTCCAGACTTGTGTCTCAAATCAATGGGAGATCGGCAGTTTTCAGGGGAAAGACAGATTCCCGAATGCTCGGCATTGAACCGCCAGAAGAGCTGAGAGCTAAGCTGGGATTGAAGCCCGCTGAAGTGTGCCAATTGTTGAAAGGAGCCTATGGGCTCATCAATGCTCCTTTGCTCTGGTTCCGGGAATTGTCCAAGACGTTGCAAGGACTGGGATTCCAACCAGCATCATTCGACCCCTGTTGCTTTGTCTTGTTCAATGAAGACCACCACACAAGGGGGTTCATAGGTGTCCATGTAGACGATGTGGTCTTTTTGCCGGGGACAAATTCTTCCATGCCAAGATCAACGAACTTGTTGTTGTGGTAGACTACGACGCAGCCCACCAGCCATCGTCAAGACAGCCGGGACACACGCCCAAGAGAGGTCCTTAGAGGTCCTTAGCTATGACGTGCATTGAGCACGTCTTTGCGGACGGCGGCCAAGCGCCGCAGAGCCTCAGCACTATCCCAACCCAGGCGGCGCGCCAAGGGATCTAGGGGGACAGGTGGTCGTGATCGGGGATACGAGTCGCATTCCCACACGACATGGTGAAACGATGGAGACTTCAACCTTGGCCGTCTGGGCCGTGAACATCTTGGGTGACACAAAGGCCCCCGTCAAACAAGCCACCTCGTGGCGGCCGCCCGATGCGGCGAGAACACGCGTACGACGGGCTTTATCGGGATCAAAGGCGGGAGGAGCGATCGGCGCTTCGTGACGGCCAGAGGTCACATAATATGCCAGCACCGGTGTCGCCAAGACTCTCGGACATCGTGAGCCACCTTATTGGTTTCTGAAGTCCAAGCATCCAAAGTGGGATCGAGCACAAAGCGGCTCGAATCCCTAGGTGCGCCCACTGCCAAGGTGCCACTTGTTGCCAATCGAGAGAAGCCAAGAAACTCTTGACTCGTTTTGCAGGTCCTCCCGTAGACGTCCAATCCCTGAGTGGTACCTGTGTACGCTTCACACAACGGTGAACCGCCGTGACGGCCGCCAAGCCGGCGCACAAACGCACGTCTTGGTGGTGGCCAAGGCACAGTTTGACCAGGGCCGGAGAAGCAGCTCGGTGGTCAAAACCAATTTTTCGGAGCCGAGTTTCCAAAGTGCCAAGGAGCCGTTTGGTCGGCGATCGAGTAAACCAACCGAACCATGCTTTGGACGTGACGGCGTATCCGGCCACAAAAGATCGTTTCCCCGGGCCCACCGGAGCAGCTCGGAGTTTATGGGCGCATTCCCAAGCTTTCTGAACACGCTCCTTTTCTTTGGAAGTACCACAAGCCGCAAAGTGGCTCCCAAGGCATGGAGGTGGTCAACCGTGTACGGAGAGGTGTCAGGACAAGTAAGAAGATCCTCACGACCCTTTTTGTTTTTATGAGTGAATTGGCTTTTGGCGATGTTTTCTTTGAGGCCTAAAAGGCCAGAATGGCGATGCCAATGGCGCAAGACCTGCAAAAGGGAAGGAAAGGAAGGAGATCCCCAACTACGGTCATCCAAGAAAACAACCTGTTTAGTCGAAGGTTCCTGAGATTGGATCCATTGCATAGGCGCGGCCAACACAAGATTCATGACCCTAGGGCTAAGACCATCCCCTTGGGGGATGGACGTAGACACGGCCTGGGGAGAGAAAAGAACCTCATTGTTCCAACTCAACCATCTTTTCTGGTTACCCCAAAGATGACACACGGCCCTAGCCAAGCTTTTAGGAAACCCATACCACTCAAGGGTAACCTGGGCCCGGTGCGGAGTAACATGGTCAAAGGCTTTACGAAGGTCCAGGGTACCGACCCAATTTCCCAGAGCGTAGCTCTCCCCCAATTCCATGAAGGATGCGGCGCAATCGCGACCACGGCGACCCCCCGCTTGTCCCGCAGGGAGACACCGATCGATCCAAGACTGCGCCGAGGAGCTTTTCAGTTTGGCACTGATGTAGACACGCCACCAAACGCTCATCAAGCTAATGGATCGAAGTTTCGAGGCCGGCTGAGCTTTGTCCACGTCTCTGACCTGCCCTGGCTTGGGTATATGTACTTGTAACATCTCACTCCAGTCCTCAGGAAAGGCTCCAAGCTGTTCCCACCAAGTGAACACCTGAACTAGATGCGTCCACATCGACTTTGGAAAGGCGCCAACCTCAGTACCATTCCAACCATCAACTCCACCCGCACGGCGGCGCTGGTCCAGCGCGGCCCTGTGGAGGTGATCGGGGTCTAAAGCCGGCCACTCTTCCTCAACGGCGGCTGGTGGACCGAACTGGCGCAGAAACTCTTCGGGGTCCATGGCGCCTGTCGGGTCCCGATCCCACACCCGCCGCCATAAGCGACAGATCTTGGTCAAGGCCTCCTGAGGACTGGAAGAAGATGCGTCATTTGGGTCACTTTCGTCATCGTAGATTGTATGACCTGGGGCAGAAGGTTTCTGTCGAAGCCACTTGTAGATCTCACGATCATCTGAGCGCAGCCTGTATTGCCAATTTCTGAGGCGCTCATGCAAGAGGTCTTGTTGTAATGCGGCAACCCGCCGCTCGACTGTAGCTGCTGTCATACCGAAAGGAATAGTCGGGGTGTCGTTGAATGCGACTCCACAGATTGTCACCCGGCGGTGGATGCCCTCCGTGGGCCTGTCGTCGTTCCGCTTCCAAGAGTCACCCCCACAGCCTCTGCAGGGTACGAAGTCGGTTCGGGGTAGAAGGTGTATAGGCTCTGTGAACCACGTGAGGAACCCGTCGTGTTCGAGCGGGTGCGCCCTTAGGGCGTTGCGGTTTTCTGAACGGCCGCATGGGCAATGCCTGCCGCTGGGCCTCGTGAGCCTGCTTGCTCAAGAACTTCTCAAGGAAGACGTTGAGGTCCGACCATATTGAATTTGCACATGCTTGTCGGGCTTCTTGCGTAGCCTCCACTGTCGTCACGGCGTGTTGCCACCGGGTGCACCATTCCACCCACTCAGGTTGCAGTATGCGTTCCAAGCTATGTCCAAGAAAGCCGTCCACTCGGGTATGCGTTCCAGCTCTTTAGGCAAGTACGTCAAACAAGGGACCAACTCGCAACGCTCCTGAAGCCCGTCCAGAGCATCGGTAGTAAGAGAACAAAGAAAACCTCTGTGGTCACTCCAGCGCTCTTCGCACATGCTCAGGGACTCGTGGGGTGAAGCACACGACGTCACCACGTAGTCAATCACCCGAGAACTTTTCCAACGACTGCTAACTCCTGAAGGAGGCACAATCAAATTTGCACCTGAACTGGCAAGCAAGCCTAGGGAGAGGGGGCATTCGGACGGAATGTCATTAAAGTCCCCAACAACGACCCAAGGGTCCGAATACAAGCTCTGCACGAATTCATAGATGTCTTGCATGAACCATGGTTTGTCTCGGCGGTGAGCTCCGTAAAGGTTACACACCACCACGGGTCCCACTTGAACGACCAACCCTTGGCCGCCCGCACTAGCAAAGGTCCGAACTCGGGAACTTTTCAGGGAGGAACGAACCAAGGTGTAAAGGCCACCAGGTCCCTGGGGGAGGTGGTAGCAGACCCAACCTTGTTTGGACATAAGGGCCCCAAAAACGTCCCCTTCGCGCTGACTCATGTGAGTTTCTTGGATACAAACCACATCCGCCTGCAAGGTGTGCAACTGAGGACCCAAAGTCCAAAGGTTTTCTTTACCCTCGGACGAGTCCTTCGCCGTGGACCGGGATGGGGCTCGATACCCTCCATAGTCAAGTCACGAAACCATCCGTCAAAACTGCATCGATCGACGAAACACGGTCCCGGTTGGAGGTGAATACCTTCCTTGGTCAAATCGCGTTCCCAACCACCGAGATCACCTTTGGAAGAGGACGACTTACGTGCGGAGCCCTTACCAACAGCCGGCAGGGATCTGAACCAACCCAAATTCTCGACCGACGGCAAGGGGATGGGTTCAGAACCGAGGTCCTTAAGACGTCCTCTTTTTCGTGTAGGATGGTAAGCAACCATTTGCATTTCAAAGATGGGCCCCCCTAGTTAAAACACTTGTAACTTACTTGGTGAAGTTACAAATTACTTAAAACTAAGTTAGCCGGAGGGCTTCGTA
Organism: Durusdinium trenchii; assembly: GCA_963970005.1. Taxonomy (NCBI): domain Eukaryota; class Dinophyceae; order Suessiales; family Symbiodiniaceae; genus Durusdinium; species Durusdinium trenchii. The sequence goes on along the minus strand of CAXAMN010028406.1, from coordinate 159,442 downwards.
AGTAAGATGTAACTTAAATGTAACTATTTTTAAGTTCTATAAGTTCTAATTGGTGATTTTTGATGTTCAAAAACTATGTTTTTTCAGGTTTCCCAGTAGCAAGGCCCAAACCGAAGGACATCGAAAAACTATGCTTTTTACCTGGGAAAGCGCTGCTGTTGCAAGGGTTTTTAATGTAGAACACTCACCGCGCCGCTTTGCTGAAGAAAAGCAAAAAGCAAAACAAAAAAACAAAAAATGCGCTTCGAATTTCTTCGGTGGACCACCACCGTGCTAAAAGAAAAACACTTTCTACTTTAACCATCAAAACGCATAAGAAAAACAGAACACACACAATGACCTACATCTGTGTGTTAGGAACACGCTGGGCGGTGGTCCGTCCAAAAAATTGAAGGCGATGGTCCGTCCAAAAAATTGAAGGCGGTGGTCCGTCCAAAAAAGTTGATGGCGGTGGTCCGTCCAAAAATTTTGATCGCGGTGGTCCGTCCAAAAAGTTGTGGCCGGTGCCCAAAAAACGCGGTGCACCCTGATGAACAAGAGGCTATATGTACAGTAGATGTACGGTAATGTACGGTAGATGTACGGTAATGTACGGTAGATGTACGGGAATGTACGGTAATGTACGGTAGATGTACGGTAGATCTCCCGTACATCTACCGTACATCTACCGTACATTACCGTACATTCCCGTACATCTACCATACATTACCGTACACCTACTGTACATATAGCCTCTTGTTCATCAGGTTACATCAGATCTTTTGAGGGACTGTGTGTGTGCGTCTTGTGATGCGTCACGGACAGGCAAGGATCTACTCCTCAATTTTGGGGCGTGACCCAGCTTAATGGCTTCTAGTTGTTCCATGGCCTACATAATGGATTCGTTACACTATATTCTACTACGTGTGCGTGTTGCATGTTTACGTGTTTCTGTGTGCAAAGTACTACTCTGTCGTACGGGTGGACCACCACCCCACAAATTTTTCACGACTAAAACATAAAAAAACAATCGCGCCCATAAAAACAGAAAAAAATGTTTCCAAAACAACACAAAATACAAAGATTTGCTAATCAGTCTCAGTTCTACACAAAAAAGAAGAGTACACAAAAAAACATTAAAAAACGCTTCTCTGCAAACCCGTCCACAAAAAAAACATAATTTTTTCAATGAAAAAACCTAAGTTCCCTAAGTAAGTTGTAAGTGATTTAGCACTAATTTAGCACCCTCCAACATAAACTAGGATAACTTACTTATATATATCGAAAGTAATTTGTAACTGCAACGTAAATACCACCAAGAACTTAGAACACTTCACAATCTTAGACCAGCTTACAACATCAGTTAACCCATGTTATAACATATGTTACGGCACTTTACAAGTTCTCCAACTAGGGGGGCCCATCTTTGTTGGTACAGGTAAATCGATACTGCGAAAGTTTGAAAAGAGACTCATTGTCGACGAAGCTACGGAGATCGTGGCCTTGCTTTTGAGCCTTGACAAGCCTTTCTTGTCGCCAAGCGGGATTGTGCCATCCGGTTTTTTCCTAGCGTAAAGGCGGTATTGGAGGTGGTCCGTCGTTGTGCCACTGCGTAATTTAGCGAAATTTTCGCGAGGAGTGATATCGGGGGCACATTTTTCCAAGTGAGCGTCACGACTCCGTTCGTATTGGGACATGGGCAGCCAGGGCAGGCCCTTACCACACTTGGAGCAAGTCCAGTGGCGCGATTTCCACGGCAGGTCCTGAACCGGAACCAGGGGGTAAATGGACCGACGGTCAGCAATTTGTTCTTTTTCGCTGGAGTGGGCCTTATTGATATGGCGCGACTTTTTGGTACACCAAGCATTTCTAGTACCGGCCGAAAAGCTATAGCCACACAAGTTACACTTCCAGTGGAATCGTTCAGGGATGAGGACATTACCAGGTTGTTTACCTATCAAACGACGTCGCGTCGTGCTGAAGGCAGTCGAAGCGGGCGCGGAAACCAACTCGGGTCCCTGTTTGGAGGCCAAAACCGGGGTCTTATCAGTCGAAGTCCCGAAACCTGCAAGAAGTCCCCGGAGAACTTCACAAGATGTCAAACACCTATGGATCTGCGACGTGTCAGTGCCAGATCGAGGCGGTCGGCATTTTTGTGCCTGCGTCACCAAATGTCCCAATTGGTCCGCGCGCTCCAAGTCTGAAGCTTATGGGATTGGACCATGGTGTGAACAGAAGGAGTACCAGGACCCACGTGGACGACCTCTCTTTGGGATGGGACCACCCAACTCTTGTCAACAGGGGGCTCAGAATTCACATTGGGGGGTTGAAAGGAATGAACGGTGGGAGTGCCTTGCAACCCATAACCCCCCGGAGGACCCGTATCTGGGGAATCAGGGGCACCCAACAAGTCCGACTGACGGATCTTCTTTTGGGGGGCAGGTAAAGTCAGAATTCTCTCAGGAGTACCCTGGGAAGAAACCACACTAAGATCATGACCCGGGGCATGACCCGAAAAGACCGACGAACGAGAAGTCGAGCCAACCCGAACCCCGTCGACACTGGAAGACGATTTTCGTAAACAAAGATTCTTTTCTGGACTGCGGGGCCGCTTCTTTGCCGCCCCTTGCACGAGGGGAAAACCCGATTCTGCAAATCAAACTCAGCTTTCTTCGTCGTCGGCGCGGTTCCAGAACCCTGCTCACCACGCTCAACACGCTCACCCTTCTTCGACGTCAGTTCTGAGTGCTCACCCTTCTTCCACGTCAGTTCTGAGTAAACACCCTTCTTCAACGTCAGTTCTGAGAGCTTGAAAAGATTTTTCCATTCGGCAGCCGCAAAACGAAGAAACTTTGTGTTCACACGCCTCCAAATAAGTCAGCAAGATGACTTCTCGATGCATGTTGATCAAACTCAGTATGTAAAGGACATCAACCCGGTCAACATCGATAAAGAACGGAGGAAACATCCAGAAGAACCAATCATCGAATCAGAAAGGCAAGCATTTCGAGGGCTCATCGGCAGTCTCCAATACGCAGCCGTCAACACCCGTCCCGACTTGGGAAGTCGGTTGAGCATGTTGCAAAGCCGGATCAATAACGGACAAATACAAGACTTAGTTGATGGCAACAAGCTACTGCATGATGCCAAAGTCAATACATCCCGAAGGAAGACATTAGATTTGTGGCATTCTCAGACGCATCGTTTGCATCAGAGAAAAATCAAGGAGTTTTCCCTTGAATGGGTGCCTCAAAATGAATGGGTGCCTCAATGCCTGTGCTGCCATAGCCACGCGAGAGCTAGTACTAGCTCTCCATGGGTACATGACATGATGAATCCTAAATCACACCTTGAGGATGGCCCACATGCGGTGACTATAGTGAAATTCAGAACCGAAGGATGTGAACGATTTGAACTAAAAAATTCAAAACTACTTATGATGTTGTCACATGTTTTTAACCCGATTTGCGCGCCCGCATGCATGCATACTAGTTACTAGATGGAACCCAGACCGCGGAAACCTTCCAACTGTGTCGCCTCAGCTTCCAAAGTAGCTGTGACAGGATCTGCAGTACACCAAGGAAGGTTGACTTTTCATGTCACAGTACATAGCCATCATCACGTCATTGCAAGTGGCTTCACTGTAGTGACAGCGCTTGGGCCATCTTCAAGGTGTGATTGACGATTTCATCTCCACTAGAGTATAGCCATCATCACCTCATGATTAAGCGTGGCTTCACTATAGTCACAGCGCGCGGGCCATCTTCAAGGTGTGATTGACGACAGCATCTGGTAGCTGAGCTTTCCAGGCACCCATTCATTTTGAGGCACCCATTCAAGGGAAAACTCTTTAATCATGCATCACATCAAGGACTCATGATCATGTGGTTACTCGACAGTACATGCAATTGGATGCTTGGAGATAAAACTCTTTCAAAGTTGCCACCTGCTTTCTCAGCCTTCAAAGATGAGCCGGAGCTTGAAGATCCGAATCAATCTCTCAGTGAAAATCTCCTTAAGCTTCAGGAAATTGGTAAAGCAGATTCACTGATAGCAACAGATTGTAAAAGCTTGTTTGATCTCATAAGTCGCACTGCTCCACCAGCATGCCAAGAGTTCAGGACCCTCTTGCAGGCACGGTTGATCAAAGAACACCTGGCCACAGGCGTTGTAGTAAGATGGGTACCATCAAGCGCTCAGAGCGCTGATTGTTTGACGAAGGTAATGGATACAACAACCGTGCGAGAGGTTCTAAGCATTGGACGATATATAAACTAAAGAACGAGGAAGAGATACTCAAGAACAGATCCGATCGGAAAGCAAGGCTCCAATGGTTTCGTAGCCACGGAGCAGATCCACCAGCTGATGGATGTGGGAAAAGCCAAGATGTCCCCATCCAGGCAGTCGATTCCGACCTCCCTCCAGATAATTTGAACGCAGGCTTTTGATTCCTTTTGGCGGTTGTCAAATCGACAAATGTTCGAGCTTTCAAGGGTGCAGATCTTGTTAGTGAGGGTAACAAGTCCTATGTGGGATACTCTTTTGACTCTTTTGAGTATAGGGTGAGCCGAAAGTCACAACCACTTGACAAAGAAATATCAAATAGATCGACATGATCACACTGTTCGACGCTAAAGGCGAAACGTGCTGAACAAATCTTTTAGAAAACTTACGAATGTCAATCGACCAGAGGTCTGCATGTCACATGTTTCGAGCCTGTTGTCCTGCGGCCATGTGCTTGTTCACCCCCAGGGAGGGAGGGTGGTTTACAGTTCGAGCCATCGTTGACCAGGGACGGTCTCGTGACGCAGGGCGTCGAGGAGGAAAAGGCTGCGGAGGAAGGGTGCAGGGCACTTTGGTGTTGGAGAAGGTCGGACCTTCAGGTATTCATTGGAATTCACTAGTTTCAGGGAAACTGCATCTTATTTCTGTGAGCCCATCACCGGACGGTCGCGGTTACCAATCCGAAATCCTGGTGGATTCGAGAATTCTTATATATATATATATATTTATATATATATAACATGCTTTCTTGTTAAAACCTATTTGTACATGTGTTTGTGTTTGTGTTTGGGTCTATCTATCACAATGTAGTAGGTAAAAATCACCAGTGTTGCCAGTCCACAAAGGCTTGGGTCGACAATGCCGTGCAGGCCACTTTGAGCACTCCAAGGAGGACAAGGCAGGTGTCTTTGCGTGAGATGTATTCTTCTCATGTCTAAACTCTGCATCGATCAGGACTCAGCAGGCAGGGTCAAACATATTTATATATTTATACAACAAATGCAATGGTGTTCACAGAGTTCGGTTGAGCCTAGGGCGGAACAGAACATGCTTCTTCTCACATGTTTTGCGAGCGCCAGGAGATTGCATTTCCACCTACACCGACGGTGAAGATTACTCGGTCCACCAGCGACTGAGGTGCTTGGGTGTTGCATTCTTACAGCAGATCATTCTATCCTCAAGTGCAAATGAGCTTGGAGTAAATGCATCGTGGTGCGTTCTTTCTTCTGTCAGTGCATGTGTGCGCTTTGGAGCCTGGGTGCTGGTGCCGCTGCAGGGTGCAGCTGCCAGATGTTGGTGTTTTCCCGTGGAAACGAAGGCGGCTGTTTGATCAAAGAGAGCTGCTAGTGACGGTGTCTATGAAGGAAGATTATGAGAGCTGCGTTGAACTTGGCCTAGGTGTTTGACAAGATCTCTTTACTTCCAAGGGTTAAACATGTTAAAGGGAACTGCCTCGTTTTGGAACGCAGCACGAATCTCGTTTGGGAACGCGGGAGGTTAATCTTGTCTTGGAACGTGTGCCTTTTTTGTTGATTTGTTCTTCTGTCGCGGTAAGCGTTCAAGGCTTGTTGTTTCTTTAAATCGTGTGATATGTGGTTTCTATGATTTTTTGTTCACAGTCAGTGTACTTTTGTTCTGCTTTGGCTCAAGATGCGTGGGCGATCATTGATGATTCCAGTCGTGATCATGACAACGTTTTCACAACCAGAATGGGTGTAACAGCGGTGATGTTCATGGGTTTGATGCAGATGGTTAAAAATAGTTTTGTGAAACACAAGGGTTGCTCCCTTCAATTGCGCTCTCCGTTTCAAAGGTGCACATTGATCACGAAACAGTGAGAGATAGCCAGAGGATGCCACAGGTATTGAGACCTCCGGACACAGATGAGCCGTGCCAGCCAATTGCACAGGTTTGCTTCTAACCTTTCAATCATTACCTGGACATGCTATATCAGTGATTGCCAATGTCTTGGTTTTGCTCATGATCCCATGTCTCACCTGACACCGGAGTGGGAAGTTGTTGGTGTTTGTATGTGGATCCAGATGCTACCTGCACTTGGACCATGCTTAAGCTCTGTATATAGTGATGCTCGAGGAGGTGGAGCCTAAAGGCAAGACACCTTGAAATTTACATGATTTCAATGTTCTGGCTATGAGGGCTGATAGTGACCAGCGACAAGCGAGTTCAAAGACTCGCAGTGTAGGATGGCATTTGTGCTCTTTGCATTGTGCTCTTTATCTTACAGTCACAATATCTTTCCATTCACATTCTGATCTTTGTATGTTCGCCAGTCTGTAGGTTTTCGACCAAGTTTCAGAGAGCAAGAAATCCTGCACACAGCTGCCACTGTTTTTTCTGGGGAGCTATCTTTGTTCTGAGCCTGAGCTAGCTAGGATGTAGCTGCAAGCCAAATGCATAGCCGTTGGCGGAAGTTGGAGACATGCGTTCTTCAGCTGCTCCCAACTGGCATCCTTCGTGTGAAAACTGTAAAGTGTCTGCCTGTGCAAAGTGGAGAAGCTGAGACCTCATTGTTGTTTGATTTGATACTTATTCAACAATCCTGTATGGAAAGGCAAAATTCGCTTTCAAAGCTTTTCTGGTTTGCAAGAATTGAGACTACCAAGCCAAGTGGTGGTAGCTCGAGCAGACTTTCTGCGCCTGTGTTTCTCAGGGGAGAGGCCCTGTAGATCACATGCGTCCCCTAGCCAGACTTGGACTGCCTGAAACTGTGTTGCCCTGAAGGAAGAACAGATCATCAGGCCATGCGTGTTCAATTTTTCTGGAAACAATGTTGATAAGAGCGCACATCATGCACGGAGTTCTTATCACGAGCCGGGTTTGTAAACCATCAACATTTATCACGCTGGAGTCCTTCCTTCCTTCCTTCCTTCCCTCCCTCCCTCCCTCCCTTCCTTCCTTCCCTCCCTCCCTCCCTCCCTCCCTTCCTTCCTTCCTTCCTTCCCCTCAAGCTTTTCCTGCGAAACCCAAACCAAATCAACCACCGGCCAGGCCAAGCCCAAGCCGTATACCGACCGATAGTGCGTAGGCAAACCGAGCCAAAACAAAGCCAGGTCCAAGCAGTTTCTGATGCCCACCATGCTAGTAGTACTAGGAATCCATCATCAGCTGTACGCTGCATTTGCTTGTGACATGTAATTAGTATTTTTGCTCTAACTTGATGCCAGCCACGGGTATTCAACAATGGAGCAGCCATGTTGTTTGCAAGAGAAAGTATGGGTTTGGTGTTTGGTGTTCAAGGATTGGTCTCAGAAGCGTGAAACATGCAGCAAGCCGAAGGGGCAGATTGATTTGTTCGATACGTTGTCATAGTACACACTTGTGTCTGCAAAGTCCTGATGGGCAGCAACCAACAGGCATTTGACATGTTTCAGCTTTCCATGCTCTGACGGGCAATTTGACCACCATACAAGCCCTGTTGCTCAGCAGCACTTATTTATTTGCACATGAGTTGTAGATGTTCGATCTGCTCCTCGGTTACACATGAATTCAAACTCTGCGCAATCAAGACCATTTGATAAAAATCAGAGCAGGTGGGCCTTGTATGCCTTGTACTGTTCCTTTGAATGGAGCAGGAGCACCCCCAGACATTTCAGATGGGGCTGCCGGCTGGCGAATTGTATTACTTTGAGTGGAAATGGCGAGTGGCATGAATCTCAAATCCCATTGTTTTGTTGAATGCTGTTTTGTCGCTTTTGTCATTCCTACAAAGTCACACTTCAAGGATTTGCTCCCATGCTTGAGAGTCCTGTACTCTTTCACAAAGGTGCCAGTCCCACCTCAAGCAACTCACAGGACATACCATGAAATCGCATTCACCCAGAGGTTTTGAACAGTCTTCTGCTGCTAGCTCGTAGAGTTATGAGGGCTGTGGCCCGAGTTCTTCTCTTGTTGTGTGCAGGCAGGACTTGTTAATGAGTCAAAACATGTCGAAACTTATGCTTGTACTTGCAACTTTCTTGCAACTTTTATCCTTCGGTGGGGTCTTGTCCGCGCTCTACAATAATCATAAGTCGCACGTCACGACCAAAAAATATCTCGATTGCAGAAGAAGGAGAGCTTCAATTATGTCTACATATTCTTTCCGCACAAGAATCGGACTTTGATATGCTTTTTCCGCGCTGAAGGATTTAGTGTTTTAAATCTTGTAGCAGCTCTTGAGATTTCTTTAGCTATATGAGTGGATGTCATGCTTACCGTTTCGCAGGCTGTACAGCAGTAGAGCTGCCTGCGCAGGCAAAGTCTGATTCTTGATGCTCTTTTAATTATCTATCTCATGGCTCGAGGAGCGGACGTAGACTCCGGCTGATGAAGTTTGAGTCTTTTCTACTCGCAACACGTTCCTGTTCTTGCTTCGAAGTTCTGCAAGTCCATCGTCATTGCAGCAGTTTGCTGAAATGCGGTCACACATCCAGCCCAATCATATTCAATTGTTTTGCATCAACTGTACTGCGAGACCTCGTAGTTTGGCAATTCTCAGTTATTGCAAAGTCGGGGTTTAGGGACTCTCATCTCAACCATTTTTTTGTGGGCGTGTCAAATCAAAACAAATCGATATCAATGATATCAATGAGTTCAATATCACCAACGGGAGCAGCAGAATTTGATTTGACTCTGCGCTGTGGACAGGGCGTCCTCCGTCGAGAGGTTGACCGCGTGTTGAATACCTACTGGCGAGGGAGAGAAGGGTATGCCATCTCTGCCACTTGGTGCTACGTTTATGTTTGGGTAGAACCGCTGATGTAGACTTCTCAATTAATGTTCAGCCTGGCAAGATCCCAGGCTCGATGCTGCGGCCACCAAACAACAGTCATGACTTGTTCGTGAGTTGCCCAATGACCTTGTCCCATAGTGATTGGACAATCTAAGCACTGCAGTGACACTGCAGTGTGCTGGTAGTTTATGTTGCGCAGCCACGTGAATATGTTCTGCAGATATGGTGGAGTCGGACATGGTGAGGTTAGACGCATTATCATCAACCACATGGTGTGGGAGCACCTTTATAAGGCTATGGAAGTCATGGTCTTGAACGTCACCATTTCACAACCTTTGGCATCCCCAAAACAAGTTTCAGACGTGCCAAACATCGGTGCTGAATTGAACATCGGATAAATCCAAGGCCAAAGAAGAGCGACGAATCAACCGCGGTGATGGAAATCCAGGGCTGTATGGGGAACTAGCACCAGAAGGAGCTAGAATCTGAGCAGGTCTGAGTTGGAGACTGGCGTAGCCTTTTGAGTGGCTTGAAACTTGAATGGAGTGAAGAGCAGCATTCCTGCGATCCTTTGAGGCCCGGGCTACTAGTAGTAAGGTGCCTTGTTACTAGTAGCTTCTTGTTACTAGTAGTAATGGCCTCCAACTTCTGCGATGGC
>CAXAMN010028406.1:136909-149779 GCA_963970005.1 Durusdinium trenchii | reverse complement strand
CGATGGCCTCCAACCTAGTAGCTTAGTAGCTTCTTGTTACTAGTAGTAGTCGTGGCCTCCAACCTAATAGCGATGGCCTCCAACCTGGTACTAGTAGTAATGGCCTCCAACCTAACAGCGATGGCCTCCAACCTAGTAGCTTCTTGTCACTAGTAGTAGTGGCCCCCAACCTAATAGCGATGGCCTCCAACCAAATAGCGATGGCCTCCAACCTAGTAGCTTCTTGTTGGCCTCCAACCCGTTGCTTCTTGCTACTTAGTAGTGATGGCCTCCAACCTATTAGCGATGGCCTCCAACCTGGTAGCTTCTTGTTACTACTAGTAATGGCCTCCAACCTGGTAGTTTCTTGTTACTAGTAGCAACGGCCTCCAACCTAATAGCGATGGCCTCCAAGCTGGTAGCTTCTTGTTACTAGTAGTAACCACCTCCAACCGGCCTCCAAGCTGGTAGCTTGTTGTTACTACTCCAACCTAATAGCGATGGCCTTCCAAGCTGGTAGTTTCTTGTTGCTAATAGTAACGGCCTCCAACCCAGTAGCGATGGCCTCCAACCTGGTAGTTTCTTGTTACTGGTAGTAACGGCCTCCAACCTAATAGCGATGGCCTCCAACCAAGTAGTTTCTTGTTACTTCTAAGGTCTGCTTGAAGGGAGTGAAGAGCAGCATTCCATTCCTGCGATCCTTTGAGGCCCGGCGATTGGCGGAAGAGTGGGGGCTTTGTGAAGGTGGCAAAGCGGTGGCGACTTTTGCAGACCTTGGCAGTGGTGTTGGAAAGCTGGTCGTAACTTAGCTAAATTGCATTTCTCAGTTTATCCTCACTGTTGTTGTTTGAATGGCAGTTGATTGATTCATTGAAGAACCTCTCTGTGCTTCAACGTGGCACAGTGAGACGGACGATTATTTAGACTCCTTCATGCTGCGGCCTTCGGGCCTTGCCCAGGTCCAGTCGTACTTGGAATGGCCCGGTGTACACCGGGCGTTGGGTGTTGAGCTCTCTGCCACCAGAGCGAAGCGTGCTTTGGAGGCTTGGGAGGCGTTGCTTCTCAGTGACGAGGCACGAGAAGCATTCTCAAGGTAGCTCACCTTCCCCGTTTGGGACCTACCCTCGTCGCCTGAGGCAAGCGTGCTTAAATTCGCTTTTGTAGTTGTATTGATCATGAAGGCATTTGAGCTGCGGCAGATGGCCCTGAATCTTGCTGGGGACAATGATGCAACACCGAATCCGGCGGAAGAGGCGGGATGCATGACATGCACAAGAGTGTAGGAATTCCGGATGAGGATCAATGATCGCAGAGTTGCTCTTGCAGCTCTGAGAGCACTCCTTACTGGCAGAAGTTTTGACTAAGCACACCCAACCCAACGAGTCATTACATCCTCCTTGGCCTTTGAGCGCCAACATCAGCGTTGCAGGTGAAACTCTTGCACGGCGACCTGCCCTGTGGCTGCATGTCCTTTTTTAATGTGTTTTTTGAGAGACCCAACTCACTTCCATGCATGACCTCTAATTCAGAGTTATGTGCATTCTAGTCGCGGGCGACGCAGAAGAGCAAACAAAAAGAGACCCAACTCAAAAGGCGCCATTTCAGAACTCTTGACTCGTGACACTGCCTTTACCATCCTTTGCAAGGTTGCTATTTGCTTGATCGCCCTTCAGACACACGCTCCGTCTGTCCGTCTGTCTGTCCGTCTCTTTTTCTCTCTCTCTCTCTCTCTCGCTGGGGGCGTGAACCCCGAGTCCAAGCATCAGGTTGGATGCCGACTTGAGTGATGTGACGCACGCCTACGTGTCTTCCCTGTGTTTTCCAGAGTCCTTGATCTTTGACGTGAGTTTGAAGTTGAAGCAGGCAACTTGGCAGCTGCCTCACTCGCGCACTGTTTCCACAATTGAGAAGAGAAATAGCCATGAGATTTATTGCTAGAGACATTCATATATATATATATGTATCAAGATTACATAATTACATAAGATGACAAACTTCACTTTTGGCGACATAAAGAGGCAAAGCGGTAGGAGCACTGACAATATGCTCCATTTTGCAGGCTCCTCGGCTTCGAGCTGTGGCATCCTTGCAGCCTTTGAATTTGGATTCAGGAGCTGGGAAAGGGCAGGAACGTGATGAGAAAGAAAGCAAGAAAGAAAGAAAGAAAGACATAAAAGAAAAGAAAAGGCAAAAAAGGAAAAGAACAAGAAAGAAAGAACGAAAAGAAAGAACACAATAGAAAACAAAGACATATAGAAAGAACGAAAGACAGAACGGTAGAAATAACAGATACAGTAGAAAGAAGGAAAGAACGAACGATAGAAAGAACGAAAGACGGGCAGAAAGAACGAAAGAAAGAACGATAGATAGAGAGCTAGTGAGAGTGATATAAAGATAGAGATAGACATGCGCAAAGGTGTCAAGGTCAAGGTGTGGATTCTTGGATTCTTGTCATCAGCATTTTCTTATTAATCTGGACATGAGACAAACTCGGGAAGAGTGCGTACGAGTTGAGTCAGCCTTAGGTGCTCGCCTTTTGGCGCTACCCACGTCCTGGACATCCCGACGAGGCCCTAAAGTATGATTGAAGGGATTCGTTCAGATTCGTTTAATCCTGCTTGACACATCTTCGACTCCTGCTACCTTCGCAACCTGGGGCATTTGGCTCAACTGTGAGGAACGCTGCTAGCGTTGCCCAAAGCTGTGTCCCAGTGACCACAAAAAGCGCTGACACACTTGGGCCGAAGATTTGCTGATGGAACGTGTGCAATGAGTGTGTGATGACTTTGCGAGCACGAACAAGCGCCTTGCTTAGCAGCGACCTGTCTGATTTGTACGATGGCTTTGCTATTGGATGGAATGAGCTCTTTGATCAGGAGACTGCACACTGCGCTTCAAATAGATTTTTGCATGCTGCAAAGTGTTGCAGCATTTTCCAAAGGGTGTCTTTCTCATTGCCTTCTATGTCTATGTTGCTTAAACTTTTGGAAGCAGACACGAAACCTCGCATTTGCACATGGCAGGAACCAACAACTTCAATTGCCAGACACAATACTCAAAGAATTGGTACCCATGATGGCCACGACGCCACCTACCATGACCATGACAGCTCTACACAACCTCCAAAGCTAGCGCCTTTACAGTGCAATGCAAGCAAGGGGAAGAACAAGAGGGTTCCAGTGCCACCACCATATCTTCGTATTGGTGGTGGCAAGCGAAGCATCATTGATCGTGTCATGAAGGAAAGGGTGCTTACATGCCCTGTCAATCAGACTCTTGGCTCAATTACATGTATGTAAGCTTTGTAGCTTCAAACACTCCTCATATCAAAGCACCAAGGATCAGAAAACCCGCAGAGGTCGTGGAGGTAGAGCTGGATCAGCTTCGTGCACAGCTCCAGAAAGAGCTGAGAGAACGTCGTCGTGATGCACGGCGTCGGAGACACATGCGGCGCAGGTGTCGACTGCAGGTGGGCAGGAAAGCTGAACGTGGTCTCACATGAGAAAAAACAGTATGGAGAAAGAAGAAGAGGAGATGAAAAAGGAAGGTAGGCCTCTTTAAAGGAGGCCTTTACCTTCCTTTGTTATTTTTTTATGAAGAAGATCCAAAAATAGAAAGCTAAGAATTTGCAAAAAGCCTTGGGAAGCGCTGGGAGTTTTTCAAGAGCGATGCCCCACACACACACATAGACGTGTGAGGTTGAAACATGTTGAAACCTGTCCTTGAAGAGGGAATTTCGCCAAATGCATAAAGCCAGCGCATATTAAGGACATGACAAGAGTAGAACAATACCGAACCACTGCTTTGTTTGGCTGAATGCAGCATGTGGAGGAGGGTGAAGATTTAGACGCAGCAGAGGCCAATTGGAAACTAGAGCCCCTAGAGAGACTCTCACCAAGGCAGGAATGTCGATTTGTGGGTTCACAATTTGTCACGCAAAGAATTGTGCGGTGAAATGCACTCATAAAATGGTTTCGCAGCCTTCAGGGTTTGGACTTGCCTTCTCGTATCATTGTATGTTTTGGTTTGGATTCTTCTTCGTGCTTTGTGATGTTTTGCGCCTTTTCCTGACTTTCGCAGAGACTCAGAGTCCTCAGAGTGTCTTTTGATTTGACTTGACGCTTAAGTGGACAGACAAATGATGAAACATGTGCAGTGTGCCCTCCAGCTGTCAACTCGACAGTGAGAGTGAGACTGAGTGAGATATGTTTAGAAAGGCAAAATTAGCACTGAACCCAATCGTGCCAGGTCTGACCGCCAGCAAAGTGCTCGCTCCTTCTTCTCACAACTTGGCCACAAAAGGCTGGGAGATGTGTCAGCTCCTCAAACTGCGCGTTGAGGGGCATCATTTTCTTGCCTGCCTCGTCGGTCAGAATCCAGCCACCTCGTTGACACCACCACTACATGGTAAAGTGCTTGCGATGAAATTGCTCAGCACATCCTGTATATGGGTGGAAACGTTTCACTCTTGGAGCATGCCTAGACTCTGACTCAAAAAGGCAAAAGATCTGACTGATGTGCGGAGTGAAATTTGTCTACTAGGGCCTAGGGAAACAATTTTTTGCTGCATCGCTTCCGACCAGCAGGTATGGGCACCATTGCTCACTTTTATGACCTCGGCTAAAAAGGGATGGGCGCTTTCGCATTTTCAGAATTTCGACAGATCAAGCTGACTTGGTTTGAGCGAACATGGATGATATATGTTCCGGATGCAAAGCCTTCTCCAGTCTCCACGTTCCACTGTCAGTTGTCGCTGTAGTAGTACATCTCGCATCCTTTACTCATTTTTTCCTTCATTTCCTCTCTCTTCACAGGGTATTGCTGGGGTTGATACTGCGAATGGGTGATCTAGGTTTGGGCAGGTGGTGTTCAACGCTTTTTCGGCCTTTTTTCACACGATTTGGCGCAGCCTGACTACAGTACAGTTGTGTCCCTGTGTGATCTGTCGTATCCTCCTGCAAGCTTGTTGCCTTATTGTCTCACGTGTTTTGCCGCTGCCGTCCTGTCTCCTTAGCTTTTCTCCCTACTTGGCCTGTGTGATTGTGATCTACAATTTGCCTCCGGTGCCGTCTTGTCTCCCAAGCTTGTTGCTTTGCTATTCGTACCTTGCGCGTGCGAGCAACATTTTTGCGGGGTCTATCTATAATCTATATATATATATCAGTGTTATTTTTCAGGCCATGTAGGCTGCTATGTCCGATTAAAGGTTTTTTGGGACATATCGGTTTGCAAGCATTTTTTTCCCCAAGCCTTCGAACCTGATACGTCCCCTCAACGGGTAAGACCAACGAAGAGATGCAGAGAGCACAGGAGTATGACTCGTTTGCATGCGTTTGCGAAGTAAAAAGTACCAAGAGAATCAGAAGCGAGTTTAAGGAGCCTATATATGCTGGCATGCTGGGGACCTTGAAGGGCCAGATGAGTTTGCTTCATGTCGCTTCCATCATGTCATGACGTCGCCTGGGCGGCATTCCCCCAAAATACAGGCCCAAGTTTTTGCGGTGGTGCTTTGTAAGCAGGCATCCCAACAGACCAAGTGGTAGAGAAAACAAGATGATTTTCATAGAGCTGGGGTGCAGAGGTATATATATAAGTTGTTCTTTGAAACACTTCAATATTGACAAACCCAGTATCCCAGCTCAAGTTCCTTGGGCCAAAGTAATTGAAATGCCGATCTTCCCAGATAGAAAGCGTGACTGTTTTTTTTGTTTCAGGTTTCAAAGTGTTGTTAGTTATAGAGTTATATAGACGATGTTAGGAGTAGAGTAGATCACCAGGTCACATCAATCTATATTCGGGTTGTACAACCCTCAAAAAATATACATTTCCGGGTCTTCCTTGCACATTGACATTTTATACAGTTTTTTTTTGCTTGGCTGATGATTTTAAGATTATAAATATCCCGCCCTTTCATACATGTCATTGAACAAGTATGCATCCTGAGGGCTGTTTCCTCTCCCTCCCCTGCTTTGAAACATTATTATTAAGGGAAATCAAGCTTCTTGAGATTTCCTCATGTTCATACAATGTCCAACAAATGTGGATGTGCACAGATCGGTGTGTACCCATCCCTATGCATATATTTAGGGTCTCGATGTCCCCCTGCCTTTCAGACATACCTTGGAACCGGTGTTTCCAGAAACACCAAAGAGAGCATGAGACATGTTGATTTATCCTTATGTCAGAACTCCACTGTTCGCAAAATTAAACGCCTCTTACATACCTGCACCCCGAGCTTCAAACATTCCGACACATGCATATTCCAGCCTTTAAAGAGTTGGACCTGATGATGAGTAGAGAATGGCGCACCAAGAAGCTAGCCAGAAAGGTCAGACTGACTGTTTCATTTGCAACCTTACAATGTCCTACAAGAAGCGGGCCGATGGGCTCTGCAGCGCTCTCAGCCGTCGGTTTCCACGGCTTGGAGCCTGATACCTATGCTTTGCTCGCACGATGTGATGAGAGCTTGTGATGGCCTTGCTAGTTTAATGCATTTTGGCTGAAGGCTTGGAGCTCGCCTCCCCAACTACAAACTGGGCATGCTTGACCTGGTGATGGCCGGTCCATCGCTTTCGAAGATGATTCGTTGGTTGCCATGCTCCGCCTCGAACCTACCCGGCCGTCCTTACCCCCTGTCTGCACCTCCTCAACCCCGTCCTCAGCCCTCTAACCTGCCAAATCTCCACAGGGCGTGTGCCCGGTCTACCCCTTTTCAATCTCTAATCATCCAATCAGTGTACGCCTCCATCTGCTGATGCCCGACCAAGGAACACAAAACCTCCGTCTCAGCGGTATCACACTTCTTTATTCCTGAACCAGTTTACGGTTGGGGTTCTCTCATGAAAAAAGAGCTGGCCACACTGGCTGGCCGCGCCCCTGATCCGAATACAACCGTCCAGTTTCCGAATACAACCGTGACCGCGCCCCTGAACTCTGTGTCCGGGGTCAGTGTCCGGGTCTTGTCCTCCGCTTGTCCTGCTGTTGTCCTTTGGCCGCGGTGGCCAACACTGTGCGCTGTGTGCTCCTCTTGTCCTCTTGTTCCTCAAACAGTTTACCGTTGAGGTTCTCTCGGAAAACACCCTGGCCGTCTTTGGCCACACTCCTGAACCCTGTGTCCGGGTGTTCTCCTGTCCTCTTCTTGTCCTGCGGTCTGCTCCTTCCGTCCTCTCTGGCCGTCGCAGACCCTGTGCCCTCCTCTTGTCCTCTTGGTGTCCTCCTGTGCGAACCCTGTGTCCTTCTCCTGTCCGCCTGCTGTCCTCTGGCCGGGCTGGCGAATGCCGTACTACCAACAACATTGCAAAAAAACATGCTGAAGTTGTTTGGGGTCTATGCTGGCATCATAACTATGTTAACCATGAGCACCTGTGCCAGCGATACCTGTCATCCAGGGGAACAGTGAACGAATTCAATGGTTGAACCAGCTATCCTTCATCTCGGCCTTGACATTTCAATTCCTTTGCGCTGTCCATTTCCGATGCATTTTCTTTAAAACCTAGCCTGGCCCAAAACGACTCCACATCCTAAGACGCAGTGAACGCAGGAAGTACCAATCAATTTGCACATTGCCAAAAAAGGAAGCCACAGTCTTGTGACACATGAGGAGTCTTTTGAAAAACCATGACTGGGTGCGGAGGGGATGCCATAGCTGCTGGTGAGCAGGACAGAATCATTGCTTACGTGCAGCTTGTCGGCACTGACATTTGTTGCAAGGTAGGACGGTAGGACGAACAGATTTGTTGGGACACTTAAGGACTAGGCTTGCCTGTATTGAGGGTGAAAAACTTTGGAGACCATTCTTGCCAGTGATTTAATGTAATGCATTAATTAAGAATCGAGAGATGACTACCTGTGATTGGTCAAGCTCTTTAACTATCAGGAGCCGGCAGACGAAGGCTCCATTTGAAACTGATGCTTGTCCAATTGACATATCAGTATTTTCCAATTTGCATGCACCAGTCAGTGTACCTTGGGAGGTTTTGGGTGCATTTGTACTTTTGGTTGGCTCAAGTAGGACGCCCATTGCTCACACAGAGACAGACACACAAGACTGCATGCTTGATCTCAAGCTTTTGGGCAAGAGACTCTCAAGGCTAGATCCAGGTCGCACGGTTTTTTGTCGCTTTCAGATTTGCTGCGACGCAATCCCACCGTTCAATCTTTCAAGCAATCTCGGAGACTGAAAACACAATCCTGAAAACACAGGTTTTATGTGTTTATTTTTTTAAATGTCCATTGCCCGTTCTCCTTTTTCGACTTTGTTTTGATCTCAACTAAACTTGTACACAGTGTATGGACTTAGTTTACTGATTTGCTTCAGCCATGGCTGGCCCGATGCCGAAACAGGACAGCACGCACCAGGCTTGGATAATTTCTGTGGTCGGTGTGAATTTTGTAGACGTTTCACATCAGTCAACTTTCTGTCCCTGTCCGATCCATGTGGACTCATGTGCTTTTGCAAACTTGTCAGGACCCTGAGAAGCCGAAGAAGGTTCCTAGACACTGATGTTGGATTGACCTTGGCTCGCTTGCTTTACCTTGTGGGTTTCTAATCAGCCAACTCTATGCTGATAGTCGATTCTGCGTTTTATGGCTGAGGCTTCTAAGCGCCACCTTGCGCTTGGTGTGGGGACGTTGCTGGCACTAATTGCTGTTCCTCGACTTCAGTCTATGTTACATGAGAGAACCTTCAGTTTCTGTCAATGACAACCATAGAGACGAAGGGCAGAACAGATTGCTTCCTGGTGCTTTTGGTCGAGGCTTATGTTTATAAACAGGGTGGCAAAGAGGACCAGTTGATGCCAAAGCACAGGGCAATCCATCAAAAACTGCTGATGTTTGAAGGAACTGCTGAATGTCATCCGGGAAACGCTTCTTTCGCTGCAATCCCTGCGCAACTATGGTGCTTTGGGTTGGGCACCTTGGCTTGGGTATCAATGTTTTTCGAGAAACTGGCTTTACGACAGACCATGCACACATATAAACTTTGGCCACATATTGTGAATGCAACAAACAGCAAACAAATTCATTTGGCAGCTGCCTGCTTGAATCTTGCTGCCTAGGTGATTTTTGTGGTTGTGTTTATTGCCCAACTCACAGTTTGTCTGCCTGGCACTATGGTTCGGGTTCCTGAGCTGCTAGTATCTTTAGTGTAACTAGACCGTTTGTACATAATAACATGCCTTGGCATGCCTTGGCAATGTCTTACACACCGAATTCTGCCAAGACTGCACTGGACGTGTCTCGAGGCATGCCACGAGTCCTAGTGGTCAAGTGGGTTTGTATTTGCTGGCTTTTTCTGCAGCATTTGGGCTCACCAAAGTGATGCGGGATTATATACAACACGACACGTGCGCCACACAGAACAGCATGCAGGTCGTACGATAGCAGAGGTCTTTTGCGCGGCAAAGAGACGGCGGGATCTCACGAACACCCGTCCCTTTTTTCATTCCTTGACAATTGTCACTCTCTGGGCGCTATGTCGTTCACCATCAGCGTTTGTTTGTTGAGCGGCCACCTTGCTGACCTCGAGGTGATTTCTTTCACTTGTCAACCTGCATACATTCAATGCTCAGTCCTGAAGGTTGTTGGTTGTTTTCCTTGACCATCCAGTATCATGCTTTCATGACGCTTTCATGAGAGGTATCCCCAGCACAGTCGGTGCTTGAGCTGATGATTCAAGCTTCAAAAACGCTTGGTAGACCCTTGAAGTCGCTGGCTTATCAAGGCGGGCTTTGGATCGGATTGGCCGTCGTTGAGATTGCATGTTGGTTTGCACAGTCCGCATTATGAAAAGAAACTCATTTATATAAGGACATTAACCAGGACGAACAAGACGCGTTGTTCTGCAATTTACTGTAGGCTGTTCATGGCTCTTCTCTTTACACTTCAGCAACCACTGATAGCTTTTACATGCGTTTACCAGAATTTAATTTCCGGACTGTTGGGTTCCCATTCAGTGAAATAGAATGAAAGAGACCATACAGAGCACTCATTGTGTCAGGGCGCCGGCTCTTGAGGGGAGAGAGCGTGAAGGTGCCTCAAACAAACGATACACTGAAATATTGCCATTGCATTTTGGTAGCTGAGCCTTCACTGTTAGCAGATTTTGCAGGAACTTGGCTTGGAGGACGGAAGCGTTGTAAATGCCTTGGTCAGACAACCAGGCTGGTATTTGTGCTTGATAATTTTGTGCTTTGCAAGTTGCTTGTCATTGTCCAAAGACGATCTTTCTAGGTTTGTTGACGAAGAGATAAAGATGATAAAGACGACCATGTGT
Source organism: Durusdinium trenchii (assembly GCA_963970005.1). Lineage (NCBI taxonomy): Eukaryota > Dinophyceae > Suessiales > Symbiodiniaceae > Durusdinium > Durusdinium trenchii. The sequence goes on along the minus strand of CAXAMN010028406.1, from coordinate 139,524 downwards.
TTCCGGGTGAACTTCAGCCAACATGAGCCAACGCTGTTCGCCAAATGTTCGCATCGTCAGACGCTCCGCAGGCTCGGTGCTTTGCGGGCACCGAAAATGTGGCGCCTTCGCTTGCTTGAAAATTGATGGTGCCGTGGCGACCTGGGGACATCCAGACTGCCTAGACAACCACCCCCAGCACGAGCACCTCGGCTACAGGTTCCCTGTAGACGACCTCAAAAAGTTATCATGGATACATTGGAAGGAAGTCTGAGGATGCAAAGTTAGTGGAAGCATTAAGAACCATCAATGCACAGAAAGATTCGATGAGATCCCTACCTTTCAGAGGAACCTGAATGCTCAGCAGCTCTATGCTTCCAGCTCTGCTTTTGCCGCCATCACTGATCAGGCGCCTTCCGGGTTCTAATTAGTTGCAGCTCCAAAGGGCACTAGGACACAGGGATGCAAAGCGGTGAACGGACGATTTCCCTATCTATTTCCGAGCAAGTGAGCTGACAGCTAGCCTCATCATACCTTCAGTGGTGTTCGAGACGGTGTGGGAAATGGAGATGGAGGTGATTGCCAAATTGGCCCATGTTGTAGGTGAATACAATAATTACATATATATTATATAATTACAACATAATACAATATAAAGTTGCTGTTGCTCACGATTTAGCGATGCTTGAAAGCTTCCGGGTTCCTCTTAAAGATTTATTTCGCAAGAACTTGGAACTGCGATGAGCTTGTAGGGCGAAGTGGTGGCATGGGGCGACCCTGCTGGTGGGGGCGACTGCCAAGACGTCGCGGACCAGCTGAGGCGAGCTGGAGGGGGGTGGGCCTTGAGCCTCTGTTTTCACTTCGTTAAAGAGAACCTTGGTTCCTAGTAGCTTCTTGCTCCTAGTAGTAAGGCCAGGAGCCCCTAGTAGCGTCCTTGCTCCTAGTAGCGATGCCAGGAGCCCCTAGTAGCTTCTTGCTCCTCAAATGGCTGCATCGAGCTTCATTGAACATTGCATGATGTTGACATATGTTGACTGGGTGACATGACTTAATGTGACATGAAGTTTAGCGAACCGAGCAAGTATCAGAGTGGACATGACAGCGGTTCACGCCGCTGCCTCAGGTTTGTACAGAATGTCTATGCGTCTCAAGGAGCTTTTGCTGCCGTGAGGATGCTTTGAAGTGAATTCATTGGCATTGGTGTTGCGGAGGCCGCAGGATACTAGAGATGAGCACCCAAATTAATATAGATCAAAAATCATAAGAATCTGAAGGAGAAACCTTTCTATTGATTTTAAATGGGAGAGATTTTCAACTACCTTTAACGTGTTTCTTCACACTGGGCATTCTTCAGAGAAGCTTCTCCAGTTGCTGAGGGCAGGAGCTTCGTTGAAGAATCGTCACTTGTCTCACGTCGTTGTGGGCTTGCCTGTTGTGGCACGTAGCTTCAAGAGAAAAGCATCGAAACCCGCATTCAATCAAAGCAACTTTGGGCTGATGTTGAAGCTCGATCCAACAGTTCGATGGCTTCTTGTGGTGCTTCTTTCAGCCTACAAGCACAGGGCCTACAACCCAGTTCCGAACTTGTGGATGCTATGATTTTCCACTACTCCATAGTGTTGAAAGAGTTTTTCAAGTTTTACACGCCCAGACATGGCTGGTTTTTTCCCCAAACAGTTTACTGTTGGGGTTCTCTCTTAGAAAATTACACCACCGTAGACCCCAAACAGTTTGTGTTTTTCAAAATGGGAACACTCTGCAAATAGAGCTTGCGACGTCCAGAGCTGGGAGACAAATGTAAAATTAAGGATTGCAAGGCGGAGGCGGACACAGCAGCCCAGCGCTGGGAGACAAATCAAAGGATTGCAAGGCAGAGGCGGACACAGCAGCCCAGAGCTGGGAGACAAATGTAAAGGATTGCAAGGCAGAGGCAGACACAGCAGTCCAGAGCTGGGAGAGACATGTAGACACAGGGAGGCAAATGTAAAGGATTGCAAGCGACACGCAGCCCAGAGCTGGGAGACAAATGTAAAGGATTGCAGGGCAGAGCAGCTGGGAGACAAATGTGAAGGGTTGCAAGCGAGAGGGGGAGAGAGGAGGCACATGTAAAGGAAAGAAGGAAGACAAGGCGGACACAATGACCAACAAGAAGTGGCACAACAAGGGAGACAAGAAGGGAGACAAAAGGAAACAGAAGGGAGACAAGACGGACACAGTGTCCAACAAGAAGGGAGACAAGACCGGAGACAAAGGGAGACAGAAGGGAGACAAGGCGGACACAATGACCCACAGGAAGGGAGACAAGACCGGAGACAAAGAAAGAATGGAGACAAGGCGGGCACAGTGACCAACAAGAAGGGAGACAAGAAGGAAGACAAAAGGAAACAGAAGGGAGACAAGGCGGACACAGTGACCAACAAGAAGGGGGACACAGTGACCAACAAGAAGGGAGACCAAGGGAGACAAGCCGACGGAAGGCGGACACGCTGTCCGGCAACAAGGCGGACACTCAGAGAAACATGGAAAACAAACCACAGCGGAAAAGGGCGGACACCAGCAGTGACACACCTCGGAGACAAGTGAACAGAAATGCTACATGGCCAACGGAAAAGGGCGGACACCAGCAGTGACAGACC
>CAXAMN010028406.1:102687-136899 GCA_963970005.1 Durusdinium trenchii | reverse complement strand
ATGCTACATGGCCAACGGAAAAGGGCGGACACCAGCAGTGACAGACCATAAATAGAAATGCTACATGGCCAGCGGAAAAGGGTGGACACCACCAGTGACAGACCTGGGAGACAAATGAATAAATGAATAGAAATGCTGCATGGCCAGCGGAAAAGGGCGGACACCACCAGTGACAGACCTGGGGGACAAATGAGTAGAAATTCTGCATTGCCAGCGGAAAAGGGCGGACACCAGCAGTGCAGGCACCGAACCTGGGAGACAAAAGCAAAGAAATCACTTTAAAGACAAACGAATTGAACTGCTGCATGGCCAGCGGAAACGGGCGGACACCAGCAGTGACAGAAAGGGCGGACACCAGCAGCGACAGACCTGGGAGACAAATGAATACAACCGCTACGTGGCCAGCGGAAAAGGGCGGACACCACCAGTGACAGCGGACACCAGCAGCGAGACCTGCGAGACAAATGCATAGAAATGCTACATTGTTACATGGCCAACGGAAAAGGGCGGACACCAGCAGTGACAGACCATGAATAGAAGTGGTTCATGGCCAGCGGAAAAGGGTGGACACCACCAGTGACAGACCTGGGAGACAAATGAATAAATGAATAGAAATGCTGCATGGCCAGCGGAAAAGGGCGGACGCCACCAGTGACAGAGCTGGGAGACAAATGAATAGAAATGTTGCATCGCCAGCGGAAAAGGGCGGACACCAGCAGGACAGACCTGGGAGACAAATGAATAGAAATGCTACATGGCCAGCGGAAAAGGGGGGAGCCAAATGAATAGACATGCTACATGGCCAGCGTAAAAGGGCGGACACCAGCAGTGACACAAAGGGTGGACACATCTTAAGAAAGAATTGAGAACCCCTAACAGTAAACTGTTTGGGGAAAAAGAGCTGGCCACACTGACTGGCCGTGCCCCTGGACTCTGTGGCCGGCCTCTGTGGCCGTGTCTTGTCCTCCTGTTGTTCTTCTCTTGTCCTCCTCTTGTCCTCACTGACCAGCCCTGGACACGCTGACTGGCCGCGCCCCTGAACTCTGTGGCCGGGCTCTGTGACCGTGTTTTGTCCTCCTGTTGTCCTTCTCTTGTCCTGCTCTTCTATTGTCTTGTCTCGTGGCCGAACAATGCTCGCTGCTCGCCCGTTTCATGTTTTAATTTTAAGCAGCTTAATTGTTTGATATTGATTACCTCCCAGGAATCAGGGCACATTCATGGTTTTCCAGTTGTTCACGAGTAGAGGACAGTGCACACCATCTGCACAACATTGACTTCAGGTAGCAGCAGCAGTGTTCTGCAGACACTTGATTCATGATTCTTCTTTCATTTTGATCCTTGTTTGTTCTGTTGAAACACAATGCAAGCCATTTTGTTGGTGCGAGTTGCTCTCGTGCCAGCCTGAGGACAGACGGAACTGTCGTTTGCTGGGGATCCTCACGCTGCGGTGGCGATGCAAGTAGTGTTCAAGCAATGTTGACGAATATCCAGGTGATCGTGTCTACACACAGGGCTTTCGCAGCCTTGCGCAGCTTGGCACACATCTCTTCAGATTTTGAAGCTGTGGTGACGGCGCAGTCGCACTATTGCTGTGTTGAAGTCTAGTCAATCAGCAAGGCCCTCCAGTTATCTTGAGGACTCACCAACATTATCCTTTGACGATCTTTGAAGGAATTTTTATTCAACCTTGCGACCATTCATTCTGAGTTGCGAATAGCCCCGAACTTTGAACACCCCCAGCGAGCATGTCCACTTTGTCGCAGGATGGTACAAGTAGTCAGATATAGTCAGATTGCTTGAAGCTGGAACTCCATCATGGCCTTTTGCTTTTGGTGAGGTTCTGACGGCACTGTGGTCACCTGGGGCCATTCTCAGTGCGGGGGAGATAGCAACGCTGTACAGAACCATTTGACACATGTCCAGGCGGCAACCAGCGTTTTGAATTTGAGCTTCCTTTGTCTTGCAGTGGAGGTGGTGGAAGACTTTGATTGTTTGGTACTACTCCTCACAGTTTTTTCAGGTGAACACCAAGTGATGCAGAGTGGGGACTTGCAAATCAGACAAGAGATACAGAGTTTGTTGGCCAGCATTGCTTCAGGAGGTTTATGCCACTGAGACAGCATTTGCAGCCTTGAGGCGTAAGGGTGGGAGGAGCTTAGGAAGGATCAACCCCGCAATACGAAGGGGTTCCAAGATTGACCGAATAGAAATAGAAAGGTAGCTTTAGCGTGCTTTAGCTACCTGACTTCTTGCTTTAGCAAACATGTTTTGAGTGGGCGACACGGTGCCCTATATGATGTTTCCTCAATTTGCGATAGCTTGGGGTTGTAGATTGTTTAGGCGGCCGGGCGCCGTCGGATCCATCACCCCCGGCCTGGGCGGTGGTGTCCCGGCGTTTCAGTCATGATTGGACGGTGTCTCGGTCATGTTTCGCTGGTGTGTCGCTCATGCGTCGCTGGTGTCTCGGTAATGTTTTGGTGGTGTTTCGGTCATGGCTTGGTGTTGCCTCGGTACATCTATTTTGGCTGGGCATCGTTTTTTGCAAGTCTGTGTGTGAACTATGGGATTGCATTTCAACATCTATTTTTTGAACGTTGTGCTCGATATTCCATATGTGAAAGAAACAACGCATCATCAAACAACGCACGCCCAACACATTCGCCAGATCTTGGTGGATGCTTTGCTATTGGGGTTTGTCAGCTGGGTTAATGGGTCTCTAAGTTGCGTTCCTTTGCTTGGAGAGGTCCTCTGGTTTTGGATGTGAAGAATAGGGCCATGGAAATCATCAAGTTTCATTCACACACTAAACAGTGGTGGGCCAAAGTGTGTATATAAGTAGCATCATTTGGGGTCAAGTCTCCTCCGGGAATGCCATTGAATGCCCCCGGGCATATGCTTTTTGAGGGGGGTTCCCAACGCAAGAAGAACATGCGAAATGAATCTAAATGAGGAGTGGACCAGCAGCACCAGTAGTACTAGTTTGTCAACATATTTTCCCGCATCCCTGAAACAGTCTTTCATTCACCACCCTCATCGCCCAATTTAAGCCGTTCCTACATGATTCTTTGCTTGTCACGAAAGCTAGCTGTAGCTAGCTGGAGTCTGTCCCCCCCCTCGCGGGGTTCAACTCCACCCTTCTCCTCGTCGGTACCTGCTGCTGCTGCTGCTGCTTGGTCGCTGCTGCTGCTGCTGCTGGCATCTCATCTGCGCCTGGCTCTTGGCTGCTTGCTGGTTGCTGCTGCTTGCTGCTTGCATGCTTGGTGCTGCTGGATGCTCTTGGCTGCTTGCTGGTTGCTGCTGCTTGCTGCTTGCATGGCTGCCTGCTGCTTGTTGTCTGCTCCGTTTTGCTGCTGTTGCTGTTGGGGGTTGTTGGCTGCTGTTGGTGCTGAAGAAAGCCTATTCGTTAGAATCGAGAGTAGTTGCTTTCCCTCTGAGTCGTGAAACGATGGTAATTTCATTATTATATCCTTAAGAAGCTTGTACAGGCATGTACCCACCCCACAACCCAAGAGTACAAATCAGAATGCACTATCCGCTATCCATGCAGATCAAAAGATGATACTTACTTCACACATGAATGACAGAACCCAGTAAGATGTTTGAACGGGCTGTTTGCTTCACTCATGGTAGTCCGCGTTCCATGTTCGAGCGACAGGGAGCATGCACAAGCGTTGCGACGGAGTCTTCGGTCGCTGACACATGTTCGCATACAACCCCTAGATGTCAATCATGCACACCGCTCCTGGCTGCATCGTCAGCATTTATTCGTGAAACAACAGATATATCAGATATATCTGTCTTTCCACGTCGCCCTTCTACAATTACTCAGGCAGCACCTATATGTGCTATTGTTCGAGACCAAATGTTCGGGCACGAAAGACTCTAAGGAAAGCTCACTCTTTCCCAGCTGCTGCTGCTGCTGCTGCTGCTTGGTAGCTGGTGGTGCTGCTTGGTAGCTGCTGCTGCTGCTGCTGCTTGGTAGCTGGCGGTGCTGCTTGGTAGCTGCTGCTTGGTAGCAGCTGCTGCTCCTGCTGCTGCTGCTGCTTGGTAGCTGCTGTTGATGCTGCTGCTGCTTGGTAGCTGCTTGGTAGCTGCTGCTGCTGCTGCTGCTGCTGCTTGGTAGCTGCTGCTTGGTAGCTGCTGCTGCTGCTGCTGCTGCTGCTGCTTGGTAGCTGCTGCTGCTGCTGCTGCTGCTTGGTAGCTGCTGCTTGGTAGCTGCTGCTTGGTAGCTGCTGCTGCTGCTGCCGCCTTTGCTGCCTTTGCTGCTGCCTTGCTGCCTTTGCTGGTGCTGCTGCTGCTGCTTTGCTGCTGCTGCTGCTGCCGCTGCTGCTGCTTTGCTGCTGCTTTGCTGCTGCTGCTTTGCTGCTGCTGCTGCTTGGCTGTTGCTGCTTGGCTGCTGCTGCTGCTTGGCTGCTGCTGCTTGGCTGTTGCTGCTTGGCTGCTGCTGCTGCTGCTGCTGCTCCTGCTTGGCTGCTGGTGCTGCTGCTGGTGCTGCTGCTTGGCTGCTGCTTGGCTGCTGCTGCTGCCTGGCTGCTGCTGCTGCTGCTTGGCTGCTGCTGCTGCTGCTTGGCTGCGGCTGCGGCTGCGGCTCCTGCTGCTGCTGCTGCTGCTGCTTGGTAGCTGCTGCTGCTGCCTTTGCTGCCTTAGCTGCTGCCTTGCTGCCTTTGCTGCTGCTTTGCTGCTGCTCCTGCTGCTTTGCTGCTGCTTTGCTGCTGCTGCTGCTTGGCTGTTGCTGCTTTGCTGCTGCTGCTGCTGCTTGGCTGTTGCTGCTTGGCTGCTGCTGCTGCTGCTGCTGCTTGGCTGTTGCTGCTTGGCTGCTGCTGCTGCTGCTGCTTGGCTGCTGCTGCTTGGCTGCCGCTGCTGCTGCTTGGCTGCTCCTGCTTGGCTGCTGGTGCTGCTGCTTGGCTGCTGCTGCTGCCTGGCTGCTGCTGCTGCTGCTGCTTGGCTGCTGCTGCTGCTGCTTGGCTGCGGCTGCTGCTTGGCTGCTGCTGCTGCTTGGTGGCTCCTGCTGCTGCTGCTGCTGCTGCTTGGTAGCTGCTGCTGATGCTGCTGCTGCTTGGTGGCTCCTGCTCCTGCTGCTGCTGCTTGGTAGCTGCTGCTGATGCTGCTGCTGCTTGGTAGCTGCTGCTGCTGCTGCTGGGTAGCTGCTGCTGCTGCTGCTGCTGCTGCTGCTGCTTGGTAGCTGCTCCTGCTGCTGCTGCTGCTGCTGCTGCTTGGTAGCTGGTGCTGGTGCTTGCTAGCTACTCCTGCTGCTGCTTCTGCTGCTGCTTGGTAGCTTCTGCTTGCTGCCGCTGCCGCTGCTGGTTACAGTTATTGTTGTTGTGGCTGTTTGCGCGTTGCCGTGTGTTGGCTGTGTTGGTGTTTATTTGCCTAGGTTTCGCCGCCCCCCTCTGGGCCACAAGTCTCTCCCGAGACGCGGGTCTCCTGGTGGTGACATGACGTATGTAGCTGGGTTGTAGCCAGCACCAATCACGCAGGACTACAGGGGAGGTGGTTACATGGGGAGATGAACATTGCGGAGGAGATGCGCGCGCAGTCCAAGAGAAGTGGCTTGTCAGGGAAGCACACTTTCAAGCAATTGCTAAGTCAAAATCTTCACCACCTAAGAACGTATCACCATTTGTTGGTACAGTAATACTTCAAGTTGGTTGGTTATCACCATCAACATCAGCTACAGAGTTGGTTTTGGTTTGTTTGATTGACCCATCGTTTACACTATAATTACGCCATGTGCGCAATTGTTGGAGCAACTCAACAGGAATAGTAGCGAGAGCAGCCGCGCAGTTTTTACTTATTGATATGCTTCCTATGGTTTTTGGGGCTGAAGGAAGGTGGCAACTACGACCATGATCGCCTGCACTGAAATCGTCCTGCGCTGTAATCACTACATGCAACAATCATCGCCTTCAGCAAACAAGCCTGGAAGGCAATACTTCAGGGCTTACGCCAAAAGCCGGCCAGGGGCTCACCACGGGGGACGGGGTAATGGTTGTTGTTGTCGTCGTGGTTGTTGTCGTTGCTGTTCCGTGTTGTTGTCTTCGTAGTCGTAGTCGTAGTGGTAGTAGTAGTAGCAGTAGTAGTAGTAGTAGTCGTCGTCGTAGTGGTAGTGGTAGTGGTAGTGGTAGTCGTAGTAGTAGTAGTAGTAGTAGTAGTAGTAGTAGTGGTAGTGGTAGTAGTAGTAGTCGTAGTCGTAGTCGTAGTGGTAGTAGTAGTAGTAGTCGTCGTAGTAGTAGTGGTAGTGGTAGTAGTAGTGGTAGTAGAAGTGGTAGTGGTAGTGGTAGTGGAAGTGGAGGTGGAAGTGGTAGTAGTAGTAGTAGTAGTAGTAGTAGTAGTAGTAGTGGTAGTGGTAGTGGTAGTGGTGGTAGTAGTAGTAGTAGTAGGTAGTAGTAGTAGTAGGTAGTAGTAGTAAGTAGTAGTAGTAGTAGTAGTAGTAGTAGTAGTAGTAGTAGTAGTAGGTAGTAACTAGTACTTACGTATGTAGTAGTAAGTAGTATGTAGTAAGTAGTAAGTAGGAAGTAGGAAGTAGGTTGTAGTAGTAGTAGTAGTAGTAGTAGTAGTAGTAGTACTAGTGGTAGTAGTACTAGTACTAGGTACTAGTACTAGTACTAGTAGTCCTAGGAGTAGTAGTAGTAGTAGAATTAGTACTGGTAGTAGTAGTAGTAGTAGTAGAAGTAGTAGTAGTAGTGGTAAGGGTAGTAAGAGTAGTAAGTAGTCGTAATCATAGTCGTAGTCGTAGTAATGTTGTAGTAGTAGCAGTAGCAGTAGTAGTAGTCGTAGGAGTAGCAGTAGCAGCAGCAGCAGGAGTAGGAGTAGGAGTAGTACTAGCAGTAGCAGCAGCAGCAGGAGTGGGAGTGGGATAGTAGTAGTAGTAGTAGTAGTAGTAGTAGTAGTAGTAGTAGTAGTATTATGTAACAGTATGTAACAGTATGTAGTTTGTAGTAAGTAGTTAGTAGTTAGTAGTGGGTAGTAGGTAGTAGTCGTCGTCGTCGTCATCGTCGTCGTGGTGGTGGTGGTGGTAGGGGATGGGAAAGGGAGGGGGGAAGGAGTGGTTGTTGTTGTTGCTGGTGGTGCTGCTGGTTGTGGGTGCCCGTTCGGCATAACTTGCACCAGCAACCTATGTCCAAAACATATGCAAAAACGGAGCCGACAGGGTTGGCGGGAGGGGGGGCCCTGGCCGGATTCCTAAACCTGGAACCAAAAATGTAGCCTCAACAATTTTCTATCGGAGTAGATGTATCCTCCACAAGTTTTAGAATAGTTTGAAGTAGTTGGTGCGACTGACTTTCAATCCACTGTGCAGGTTTCAACCCATGTCTTCTTATTTAGCAAACAAAACACACAGCATAGTCCTCTTTGATGCTCTTCACACAGCTTAAGGCTTAAGGGTTGAACAACATATGTTCATGACTGATCTTGGAAAGCTTTGAAGGAGCAAGGGCAAGCATCCAGCTCAGGCTCCACAATGTTTCCGAAATTTTTGCCTCCAACAAAGCATTTGCAGCCTTGAAGAAGGATGGCACAGTGGTGACCTGGGGCAAGGCCCTTGGCGCCAACAAGTCCATGTTGAAATAAAGGGAAGAGATGTTTTTCCAGATTTTGAGCCTGAGCAGGTCGTGAGTCGTGTGTTTTCTTTACACACCAGTCTTCCGCAGTGCACGGGTTTGATTTGGTCTATTCGGGTAAAGTCTTAGCATTATACACTCAGTATATTTGTTGTATACAGTGTATTTTGAGCGCTTTATTTATCTTTGTTGGTATATTGGGTTTACAGGTAGATTCCATCACTCCATGTATTCCGCTATTCGGGTCTGTCTTCCGCCAGGCTTTATCAGGTGGCGATTCGAGTGCTGTTCAAGCGCACCTTTTTGCACCTTGACTGAAGCGGCGTCCGTCCGAAGTGTAGTTATATTATATAAGTATTTGGAAGAAAAAAGGAAACGAAGAAGGAAGGTAAGGATAATAGACCTCCCCTTTAAAGGGGCCTTACAGTACCTTCCTTTTCTTTTTCTTCTTTACAAGGACATGTCAGCTCCATCACATGCTTCAGCTCCTTTTTGAGGATGTGGAGCGGATCTATTGTGGACAAGCTATGGCTGCCTTGCGCAGAGATGGCTCAGTGATTACCTGGGGGCACAGCACATTTGGAGGAGACAGCAGAAGCGTACAGGCTGGGAGTTGCCCTTGCTGTTTGTTCCCAAAGCTGCTGTTATGGGGTGTTTCTCATTTTGGGTGTGGCACAGGCATGTGCAACTTGCAAGTAGAATGATCGTTTTCAATCCCGAACAAAGAGATTGATCGGTGACAGGCCTTGCTTGGGATTGATTCAGCAGTGCCCTTGTTACCAGTAGCTTTTTCCTACTAGTAGTATATAATGCCCTTGTCACTAGTAGCGATGCCCTTGTTATTAGTAGCGATGCCCTAGTATCTTTATTTTCAGGGCCAGCTGGAAGATATTCAGCAGATCTATTCAACAGATGCTGCGTTTGCCGCCCTCAAGCGTGATGCCACTGTGGTGGCCTGGGGTCATCCAGAATACGGTGGTGATTGCAGCAAGATCAAGGACTCGCCACACAACTTGCTTTTGCATTATATACAGTTGAGAAATCACAGGGAACCCAGCCCCTTCTCATGTATAGCTCATACGTGTCACGTTGCATTATCTCATTTTGCTTTTGCACCTTTTATGTTTGGCTCAAGCGCTGTGGAAAAGAGCTTGCGCCCTGCTTTGGTTGCACATTAGTCCAATACCGTTTAGGTTGCGCGGTACTTGGATTAACAGGTTAACAGCTTCACTCAAATGTATATCCAGAGCTATACTTGATTGAGCCCAGGTCTAGCTCTCATTCCATATCTTCTTGGTTGCCCAATTGCCAGTACACGCATCGATTTGAGTGTCCGTGCGTAGGCATCCAAGTGTGCATCAAGCTTCGAAGCATCCGCAGAGGAGACATTCGGGGCCGTCTTGGTTGTTTGCATTCCTTGCAGCTCCAGGCTTCCGTCTTGGTTGTTTGCATTCTTTGCAGCTCCAAGCTTCCATATTAACATCCGTCCATAAGAGAAGAGTAGGCGAGTGATCGCATTGTTTTCTTTGTTGAGCCCTTGCCTCCTTCATTCCTGAGCAATTCGGGTGATTGGTCCAACTGTGCCAGTAAGACCTCACACCAGTGTGCTTTACCAACTCTCATTAGCTTCCAGTGTGGCACTCCGCCACCGAGAAGCCGATCTCGGACACCTCTGTTCAGGCGACTGGAAGGTGCAGGCTCACGAGCGGGATCAGAGGACGCGTCGGGGAGGTCTTCAGGCGAGGAAGAGGACGAGAGCGATTCACCGTCATCTTCTTGAGATCCTCCTTGAATATATCGGGCGTCTTCTTGCGTGTCTTGATCCGTGGACACCTAGGCGGCGACAGTTCGAGCGCAGAGCAGATCAGGCTCGGGAACGATTGCAGTTTTTGGAGAGGAGTTGGCCAGAGAGCAAGAGGATTGTGCTTCGTAGACTCAGAGCAGCTGAAGACGATATTTCGGTTGACAGTAGGTCTGAGGTTGAAACTCTTGCCATTTCTTCGTCAGAAGACTCTTCACCAGAAGCAGCGGCAGCCACCGCGAGAGAACCTGCACGTCCACCGCCAAAGGCACGTCCGAGCTCCCGGTTGCGCTTCAGACGCCAAAAGTCTCTGTGTCAGCAGCCTCATCCTCGAGTCGACCAACAGTTGCAAAGGCAAAGACAGCTGCAATTCGGCCTGCAGTTCCAAAGGCAGCTGCAGCAATTGCAATTTCGAGGGTTGAGGAGCCGGTTGAACGGTGGGATCCAACAATTTTGAGGATTGGGACAGAAGTCTACGACCGACAGGGTCAGGTGATTCGAGCAGTGCAGCCTCGCGTTGATCAAGCCCCAATCATCTCAATAGATTTCCATCAAGTGCTTGACAGGTGCAATTTGTCGAGGCGTCAAAGTTTGCGACTTACTCACGGTGGTCAGTTGCATCCTCGTGTCTTGGACGGGCTTACAACAGCAGCTCAAGGGGCTACTTTGATTGCGTTGTCCTATTGCCACGCAGAAGACACCAGACAAAACGTTCGGAGAGCTCTTGTGGGACTTCCTCAGTTTAGGTACGTGGTCATTTCAGACGACAGGATCAACTATCGCGGCAAGCTGCGTGTTCTTGAACGGCTGATCAGTGACAGGTGCTTGAATACAGGTCGGGTCTACCATATTGACGACAGTTGGGAAGTGCTGACAGAGGTGCGTAATTCTCAGCGGGTGATTCCAATTGGTATTAGAACCCACAATCGGCAGTGGAGGATTGACGGGGTGCAGTATTTAGACAACATCCTGGAGGCATTGACCTACGCAGCTTGGCTGGACGCTCGAGCCGTGCTGTAGAGTCAAAGCTCGGGTGTTGTCGTATAGCTCAGGTGCTCGACTGACTGGCCAAAAGGGCCCAATTCGCGCGGCTTAAGAAAGTGTGCCATCATCCGGCGTTGTCTGCATTTTTTTTTGCAGCTCACTGATCCACAGATCCAAACTATAGAGAAAACCCCACCAGTGTTTGTTTGCAGGTAACCCATCCGCTAGTGGGTGAGAGCATTTTGCTCGTGAGCTCCGTTTTCAGACGTGCCAATGATTTCCGAAATCATGGATGATTCAGGGAAAGGGTCAGAAGAGACATCTCTGCATATTTCCAGTACATCACCTGAGATGATTCATGGGAGGGCTATGCGTGTGCGAAAGGCATCCAGTAGTAAGAACTCTAGCAAGACCAGCCGGTCCTCTAGTTCTGGATCCTCCAAGTTTGCACACTCAGCCCATAGACCAAGTCCAATGGCACTCACACCTGCAGGCGGAAACCAGGCTTGCCAATGGAAAGACAATCATCTCAAGGGTCAAGTGAGCGTAGTGAATCACCATTGCCTCTTGCACAGGCTTCGCGTCGGGGAGTCGGGTCCATTGCTCCTGTTCCAGCAGATGTCGACATGACTGGACAACCATCAGCGTCGGTCAATGTCCAGAATTCCAACAGGAGTACTATGACCAAATGCCAAAGGAACCTTAGTGTAACTGTTGGGGCAGATCCTCAAAGAGTGCTGGAACATGTTCAATCCGTGGAATCCCAGGCTCACTCAATAGTCCGTGAGGCCCAAAATGAAGGGGAGCAGGTGGTTCATGATACAAGATCCCACGCGCAGCAGTATGTCCATGAAATCCAGTCGCAAGCAGCCCATGTTGTTCAGGAGACCCAGAAAGATGCCGAGTTTGCCATCCATCAGGCACAGTCGCAGGTCGCATCCGTTGAGGATAAGGCCAATCAGGTAATCCGGGACATGAGTACTCAACACATGTACAGGGCTGAGCTCACCCGAGCTCAAGACATTGCCAACCAGGTGCAACTTCATGCACAGACCCAGCTGCATGAAGCAGATGGCATTGGTAGAATCGCAACATAGGACTCTGGAAACTCAAAGGGTTGAACATCAAGAGACACTTGCTCAAGTTGCCGCGTTGCAAAAGGAGGTGACTATGTGAAGACACTCAGTATCAACCCCAACTCCAGCGCAAGACCTAAATGGCGCGGTCAATCAAAAGGAATTGATGAGTGTGATTGAATCATTGCGTCAAGAGATCAGACAGACTCAGACCAAGCCGGTTCAACCGCCTGTGATAGTTCCAATAGCCACACCACCGTATGATGCAATGTCAGCTTGTGCAGGATATCCTCCGGGTCATTCACCAAAGAGATTCCCGGAAGGCCCAAGTCCATCTCAATCGCCGCCAAATCCAGCTCCCTTCAAATGGTCAGAAACTGCCACATCCATTCCGCAAGGAAGCAGCGGCTCGTCAAGCTCTTCGTCACGGGGGCCACCCGGTCCTCCGGGCAGAGGTCCTAGTGGTGGCAGGTCGCAGAGGGGGGAAGTTCACCCCCGAGTTATAGAAGAATCGGTGTATAGGTATAAAGCCCTTCAATCGACCAAGATAGACAGTCTGCCGCAAGATGCTGGTGCATTTCGAGGATGGAAGAATGGGATCATCACAAAGCTGTGTCCGATAGATGTGACAGGACATGACATAATCCTTGGTTGGATCTTGGAGGCTCTAGACCCAACTGCTGATCTCAATGCAAGTGCTTGTATGGCTTTGCCACGACTAGAAGCGTACATCGCCGCAGTCCTTGCTGAACCGAAACATCTCAAGGGTGACTTGGGTGTTCAGTTTCAAGCATACTGTGAGCAGGGTGTCTCCCAAAGGAAGGTTCATGCTTCAAACGATTGCGAAACGTTTTCAACTGGATCTCAACCGCGGGGCCAACCTGACACAACAGTCGTTGTTGGAGTTGTCATTGGATTCATATACCCAAGAGGGGCTCTCAAAGTTCATCGAAAGAATTGAACTTTGAACTTGTGTTGAATTCCATTCCTCCTTCACATCAGCCAAGTGAGATGACAAAGTTCACATGGTTGTTCAGTAGACTCAAGCCCTGTCGCAACATGCAACGCTTCATCGTATCAAAGATGCACGGGAAGGATCTCATGTCAAGACTTGGGATTGGTTGTATGACAAGTTGCAACGGGTAGTCACGCATGGAAATGCGTGAAGATGCAAATGAAGAATCAGAAGAATCAGTCAGACGTACGCTTTCTCCGACCAAACCCAAACAGGATCGACCAAAGGGAGACGGTAAGGGTAAGGATCTGAGAGCTACTGTTGCTGTCGACACAGATGACAAGGGTGCAAAGGCATTACCAGGTCCCGCGAAGCCGAAGCCAAAGGCGAAGGCCCAAGGCTGACTCCAAAGGAGGCGGAAAAGGAAAGGAAGGTGGCAAACAGCAGTCAAAGGCTGCCTTGCCGAAGTCACAAGCTCCCACACCAAAACCCAAGGCAAAGCCTAAAGCTGAGGCGACAGCGACCCAAGATCGCTCTTCAGTGCCATGTCTGTCCTATCCAAATGGAACATGCAGTCGGGGTGAGAGTTGTCCTTTCTTCCATGACCCGAAGGCAAAGCCGGCAGCAAAGCCGAAGGCTACCGCTGCAACCAGTAGTGCCAAGGCCACAGTTGCGGTGCACAAGGGGTATCGCGAGCCTCAGCAGCGTCATCGGCCTCACAAACTCATGCTTCGAGCGGTTTGGGGATGCGAGGTGTTGCAAGCATCACTTCGGGCATTCGCAAGACCGTTAACATGGCATTGGCATCCTTGTTTGCGTGCATTGGTCAATCACAGTTGCCTGCACCCTGTGCAGCTCTGCGGGCATCCCCTGCAGTTTTGTCACATGACAGTAGTGTAGCATTGAGTGCAAAGATGTCTGATTCGTTCACATTGGAGTGGATTGCGGACTCAGGAGCAGGTCGAGACTTAGCATCCGAACGTGCATTTCTAGAGCAAGGGGTTCCCATATCCTTTGTACAGAACTGTACTCAGTCCTGCAACCCAATCAAGTTCGAAACAGGGAACGGAACATGTATGTTAGTGACGCCTGTATTGAGATGCCGGGTTCAACGTTTGGCAAAGCCTCGTTTCAGGTCATGGATGACTGTCCTCTTGTCAGGTCCTTGGGTAGGATAGTGGAGGAAGAAAAGCGGCCATTCAATTGGATTCCTGGCAACCATTTTTTGGTCTCAATCCAGACTCGGTTCAAGTGACCGCTGATGCATCATCCATCATCAGTGCAACACGTGTGGAAGATGGTGTACCAGTCTTTTCCGAAACATTCACATCAACTTCATCCTATGCTCTAGCTGCTGGTAGCTCGGCCGAACCTGATGCGCCAGGTCCTGCGAGGGAGATAAAGGATGACGTGATTGCCTCCGATGCAGGTTCAGAGGACGATGCAGAAGAGCCGGTGAATCGCTACAGGAGATTGGCAATAGAAGCTCAGTCACTAGAACACCGAATGTGTCATCTACCGAAAAATCCAACGTGTCCCATATGTCAACGTTCAAGAATGTATCGAAAGTCTGTAAGAAAACTGCATCATGATCCTTTGACAGACAGAGGAGCACTAGAACCAGTAGCTCACTTTGGGCAGAGAGTCGCTACGGACTTTATCGTGGTTCAGAAGCTCGGTCCGGGCAAAGAACATGTAGTCCAGGTCATAAGAGATGAACACAGTGACTAAGTGGTTGGCTAAGAGCTTTTCCCCTAGCTAGGAGAGATACCCCAACTGTTGTCGGCAATATCCTTTCCTTCCTGGGACCTGCGTATGATCAGCCCTCTGTGATGGTGAAGTCAGATCAAGCACCAGAGACAAGAGCCGCATGCAAGCAACTTGGATGTGATTTTGAGGGTTCACTTGAAAACAGGTTCCCCCATAATTCCGTCTTAGAGAGGGATATAAGGACCAGCGAAGAGATTGCTCGCGCGTGCCATCTTCAAGCAGGATTTGATCTGATACCTGGTTTGTGGACTCACTCTGTTGAATATGCTGCCACAATCATCACTGCCATGCACAAGCCTTCAGGTAAAGATCAGACGAGGCATTTGTTAGCCACAGGTGCAGAGATTTCTGGTCGGAAGTGTTGCAGCGAGGAAAGTTCGATGCTTCTACAAAACCTGGTCTGTTCTGTGGATATCGATATGATGCAGGTCCAAACTCGTTCAAAGGTGTTTATTAGACCACGCAAAGGTGAAGAACAGGGATGCCAACTATGCAAAAGCCATTGCAGTCCCAATGGAAGAACTCTATGTTGAGGAGAAGGACCCAGTCTTGCCGTTGAAACAAGCAGCAGACACAGCACTGGCTACCTTCACTGATGCAGCTTTGGCTGACATCACCCCACTAGATATCCCATTCTCTAGTGTTTCAATTGAGACGACCGCGAAGCGTAGTGAATACATCACTCTCGACCGTATCATTTGCTTTGGTGCAACAGAGGGTTGTCGCGCACGCAAGTTCGAAGCACCAAATAGCAGACACACTCCCATATGCAGAGCAAGGTTCAATAGACTGGTTCGAGCAGAGAAGATTGCCAATTCTCCTGCACCAAAGGAAACAGAGCCAAAGACTCCTACACCCGTTTCTGAAACACCAGCCTTTGCTCCATTGACTCCAACCATTGCGGATGATGAAGCTGCTCCAGCATCAAGTTCTGCAGGTATTGTGCCAGAAGAACCGGAAGTTGACCCAGCATCATTTTCGGCAGGCATAAAGCCAGGCGAAGAGTACAAAGAACTTGCTGGTCTAGCCGCAAGAACCAACAATGTTATCGATGAGGAGTTTCTCCAGAGCAATGCCAATAGGCGAAGGTTCTGTAGGACGAGTCCTTTGCTGGCCACAACACCATCTTTGAATACGCCTGCTCAAGTGATTCTGCTCTGGGACATGTGAGTGCAGCCATTGGAGTTGAGTGCGTCAGATTGTCTAGAGACACCATCAATCTCGCAGATTCCAAACATGTTGATCACTTGCTTCAACAGGTTGAATTGCGCCCCGGGGCTGATGGCTGGATCAGTTTGCCGTGCACCGACTACACACCATGGCAGCACATGAACATTCACCGACATGGTGAAGCCTTTGAAAGAAGACTCCAAGAAAGAAGAAAGAAATCCATGAAGATGTTCAAACAGGCCAAACGTTTTGCGCGAAAGATCCTTGAAACTGGGGGTAGGGTGGCGCTCGAATGGCCAGCTGACTCGGGTTGGTGGGACTTCGAGGAAGTACAAAAGTTTGAACGTGAACATTGCTTCAGAAGAGTTTACTTCCATCGATGCATGTTGGGAGTACACGGAAAAATTGCCAATCAAGAAACCTTGGTGTGTGTCAACTTGTGATGAGCGGCTAATTCAAATCTTCTCTCAGTTTCGCTGCGATGGAAGCCATCAACACGAACCCGCAGAAGGTAGTCACACCACTCAAACAGGGTTTTACACCACACAATTTGTCACAGCCATCCTCGAAAGTTGGTTTCCCAAACAGGCATATCATCACATTCCCAATGTGTCTGCTGCCAATCATGCATGTGTGCAAAGAACTTGTCGCGAGCAGAATGGACAAGGGACGAACGTGGACTCAAGGCAGTTCAGGATGAAGCCGCAGGCCTCAGAACGAACGGCACTTGGGACGACAGCGTTGTCACCACGTTGAATAACTTGAAAGCTCAGGCAAAGGCGACAGGTGTTGAGGTGAAGATAGCATCCCTTCTCACACTGTGTGGCATTAAGTATTGGGAATGTTCAAGTGACCAATGGAAGTATAAGGGGCGAATAGTGTACAGGGGCGATCTGATCAAAGACCAGAGTGATCATATTAGTACTCTTTGAAGACACCGCCACGTCTCCAACAGGGCTGACTGCACTGAACATCACGTTGTTCTATGGCACGCTGATGGGGCACTCCACAAGTTGTGGAGATGCGATTCAAGCATTCTTGCAAGCACCCTTGGAAGAAGAGACATGGATCATCATAGGAGAGGAACTTTGGTTACCAGCCTGGTTTGATGCTTATCCTCGCGACACTAAGTTATGTGTTCGTCTCATGAAAAGTCTTTATGGACATCCTCTTGCAGGAAAGCTTTGGCAGGAGTACTTAAACAGTCGTCTCAAAGCGTTGAATGCCGTAGAGCTCGAGGGGTTCCCTTCAAACTTCATCATCCCACGCAAGGGCAACAAGCACTTGTTGCTTAACATCTACGTCGATGATCTCACAGTCAGCGGCGAGACATCCTTGCATGAAGAATTTTGGAGAGAGCTTCGCGCAATGATAAAAATTGAACCTGAAGTGTACCTTTCCTCTGATGGGATCAGGATACTCGGGCGTCAGCGCCGCCTCAACAAAACCCGAACTGGAGCAACTCTAGATCTTGACATGCGATCGTATGCCGCCGGCATTGTTGAGTTCTATTGTGGCCTCTGTGGAATTGAGGCAACATCTCTGAAGCGCGTGTCCTCACCCGCTTTGCCTGAAAGTTCGATGACTGATCAAGAAGCAGAAGAACAGGAATCCTTCACAATCAAGCATCTAAGGTGCTGATGCGATTGCTATGGCTTTCCCGTCTTTCAAGACCGGACTTGTGTCAAGATGGTCGAGATGGGACGACCGGCAGATGTTGAGAGTCATTTCATACTTGCATCATACGTCAGAGTTTGTAACTGTAGCATCTGTGCAGTATAACTGCAAACCAGAGATACATGATTACACTGAGCCGACTTTGCAAGTTCCCCGTGGTCTGCCAAGTCAACCACTGGCATTGTGACTTGCCTCGTGACGGGAGATGCCAAGTGGCCAGTTTACTGGCACAGCAAGAAGCAATCTAGCATTGCTCGTTCAACCTCTGAAGCAGAGCTTATCGCCATGAGCTCAGCACTCTGTGGAGAGGTCCTGCAGATTCAGGATATGCTGCATTACCGCTGGGGCGAGCGACCTGATGTGTTCTTTCAGCAGGACAATCAGGCGGTTGTCAAAATAGTTGGAAATCAATACAGTGTAAAGCTGCGCCATTGTGGACGTGTTCATCGCGTCAACGTAGCTTCTGTCTCATCTGTCATGACTGAGGAGGAATCAGCAGATAAGCTTGACCTATTGCAACACACAAGATCAGTTGGCAAATCCTCTTACGAAGATCTTGCCACCTGCTCAATGGCCTGATGCCCTCTGTCAGTTACAGGTTCGAGAATACAACGCGTAGTTGTTTCCAACACGAATGGTTGCAAAGCGACCTTGACTCATGTGGTACTGTGTGTACATACCTTATTTGTTGATGCATATGACACTTTATTCGAGGGGGAGTTGAGAAATCACAGGGAATCCAGCCCCTTCTCATGTATAGCTCATACGTGTCACGTTGCATTATCTCATTTTGCTTTTGCACCTTTTATGTTTGGCTCAAGCGCTGTGGAAAAGAGCTTGCGCCCTGCTTTGGTTGCACATTAGTCCAATACCGTTTAGGTTGTGCGGTACTTGGATTAACTTATACTATATATATAGAGAGACACATAATTATGGGTTCTATTATTAGATACATATATATAGCAGGTTTGCCGCAGGCATGGGGCAAAACGGAAAAGAATGCAATGAGCGAAGCTGATGATAGACTGATAGACAGATAGACACTGATAAACTGACTGCTGGACTCTTATCTTGGACCAGGACGAGCTTGTTGCGATTGAGAGTATTCAGGCTCTCGGTGTTCAAAGCAGTGGGAGAGACTGGCTAGATATCCAAAGGGGAGCCTTCCAGTCTTTTGTTTCGGTGTGCAAGACCTTTGTGACTACTGAGACTTCCAGAAATGACAATATTATCAAAAATTGCAATGTTTTCTTTTATTCCCGCGCAGCGTGCAATTGATTGTTTTGGTATTCAGTGCAGCAAAATTCCCAATTGCATGCTCCCAACAGAATGCATTTGGGTTTCAATCTCTGGGGCTGGGAGTGGTGCGCAGTTTATCTACACTTACAGGGCTTGAGAACCGGAATTGATCCTGGAAGCCTGGGTGATGTCTGGAACCTTGGGTGCTGTCTGGGCAGGGAGTGGCGCGCCTTGCCTACAGGGATGGTGTGCAGTGTTTGGGTTTTGGTGGCAGTGCTTACTGTCCCACCTTGGAACCTGTTTGGTGTTGATCTGTTTGCGCTTTAGTGATTTTGCAGGTTGTTCCCAACAACAGAATGCAGTTGGGTTTCACTCTCTGGGGCTGGGAGTGGTGGTGCAGTTGGCCACTGGCGCCCGGAATCCTATGCGCTGTTGTGTGGGAACCCTTGCTTGCCACCCTGGAACGTGCGAATGCTGCCTTGGAGCCCTTGAACCTTGGAACTCTGGGTGCCGTCAGGCGGAGGCGTTTCTTTGGTGGCGGTGTTTTCTTTCTTTGGTCCTGTTGAGACCAGCGGTGCGTTTCGAGCAACGCAGTTGGGTCGGTTTCAATGATCGGGTTTCCACCTTGGAACCCTGATTGCTGTTTGGTTATGTTAGGTCACATGCTGTGACATTGTGACCAGCCTTGGGCCCTGCTGGCTCCAGTCGCGGCCGAGAGCTTGGGGCAATGGGCAATTATGTTTCTCAGCGTGGATCGCAGATCGTTGGCTTATGTTGGCTTGATGGCCTCGGTATCGTACAGGTTGAATCGTGTTAGAGGAGTCAATGAACTGCGCGCATCGTGTTTGCAGCGCCGGGCGTCCTTTGCACGCAGTGCAAAACATGGACCGGTGCGTGCTCAGTAACGCGCCTCTATGCCGGGCACATGTCTTCGGCGCGAAGTAATTCCTTCTATGTACTGTTTGTACTCTGCGCAAAAATGCGCAAGCCGCAAAACAAGTTGGATGCGTAGCAAGGCCACATACCTGGCAGGACATTTTGCAACCGCGGCAGCTTTTGCACTTGTAGTGTCCGCTACGAAGCAGCGTTCTACGTAGCACAAAGTATAAGCACGTGCAGCAGCTGCAGGCAGTTGCACGTGCAGGACGCGTTTGCGCCGGCAACAACTCTTACACTTGTCGGGAAACGTTCTTTCTCCGCATCACAAAACATGTTTTATGCGCAGCAAGGCCACACGCAGTTGCTCGAACATAGCAGGACATTTCTGCACTGTTGCACTTGTGGTGTGCTTTCTGTCTCGGTTACGATTTAGTTTTACTACGCAGTAACAAATGCTTAGCTAGCTAGTGCTCATTGAAGGATCTGAGGGGCCCCGGGCATCCATATTTGCCATTAGGCAGGGAACCATGGAGCTAGAGGGAACACCCTTTGCTAGTGAGGATCAGCGGTAAGGCGCGTGCTTGTGTGTACCTAGCAGCAACACGCTTACGCTTTTGCACTTCTGATGCGCTTTCCTTCTACCCCCAGCTCCTGCCCAGTTCCCTGTGCATCAAACAATGGGATTTGGGCTCACTCTGGGAGCTTTAGCAACGCATGGAAGAATCCCAGTCAGCTGAGTTGCTACCTGCTGTTGTGTTGCAAATCCAAGTTACTTTCAATGGCAAAAACAAAGCAAAGCACATGCAATCACAACCTGAGACAAACCTATTGACCCCGTGCGTACCCTCGGCCTCTTTGGGTCCCATTGCTGCTCCTCTTTGCAGGCGACTTCTTCAGCTTTTGCAGCTTTGCGGCAGGATGGCACGGTGCATACCTGGGGCCTTGCGCACAAAGGAGGTGACAGCTCGGTGGTGAAGGACGCAGTATGGGCTTTCTATTTAGGGTGGAGGCAATGGTCATATAGAGGGACATGCTGCCTATTTCAGGAGTTCTGGATAGCTCTGTACTGTTTCAATGACAGAATCAAGGAGAGACAACAATCTCAATGCAATCCCCGTGGCCAACATCACCAAGACCTAAAGCCGCCCAAACCCCTTTATACTGTGGCCTTTCGCTCATGCATTCTTAAATAAACATGAACATAAAGACCAAAACCATACTATATAGTAATAAACAACATGTCGTTTAAGACTTTTAGATGTTCTTAAAGTGGTCAAAGTTCATAGTGTTTCCTTGTTTCTAGTAGGAAGGGGTATTGAGATACTTGACACAGTCCCAATCCTAAGACAAGACATAGTTACTAGATTACCTGTGGTTCAGAGAAATACATTCCGTTTTTTTGTCATACTCTTTGTGACTCCATGTTTTTCATGTTGGGTCTAGAGGTTCCTCCGCTGAATCAAGAAGTCCTGACAAGACCAAGCTTCCTTTGATCTTACGTGTATGTATATACATGTTCCTTTGAACATGATATATAGCCTATTTTGCTCACTTTTGCATAGCAGTATAGTTTTTTTTGAACGCAAACATACACAAGCACGTGTGTTGTTTGTTCTGCTACACGCCGCGTGCGTCCATTGACACAAAACAGTTGGCACAATTGGCGATTGGTTGACACATGTTAAGTTTCTAGTAGCTTCCTTGCTACTACTGTATACTTATCCCCTATCATCATTAGCTACTTAAGCTCACTATGGCCTATTCCCTTCCCAAAAACATCCTGTGGAGGATCAGCTGAATCAGATCAAAGAAATCGCCGGGTCGTATGGAGCTTTTGCTGCCTTGCGAGATGATGGCACAGTAATTACATGGGGTGATGCCAACTATGGGGGTGCCGCTTGGTACCATTGGTATCAAAAAGTAGGTTGGGGTTGGTTGAACATTGAAAGCTTGGAGTCAGACAAGGCTCACCAGGTCCAAGTGAGAATCACACAGCTTGGAGAGAGATTATATGGCATGCGGCGTATATGGTATATGTTCTTTCAACGTGCAGCGTGCGAATTCATCCATCCCATCCCAGCCGTTGTGATTCCAAATGCTGGTGCTTGCCAAAGGACAGCTCGTCTGTGCAGCCCCTGGTCGTTGACATGTACTGAGCCAGCTGCGGAGCACTGCAGCAATACAGCAGACAAGCTGTGCTGCCAGAGTTCTCCGTGCTTTAGTTGGGAGAGGTGAGTTTCAACATTCTAATCACGTCATTGGTGTCAGGGAAAAGAAACTGCTTCAGATGACGAACGTTGACATTTCCTGGAATCTTTAGCCTGGGCCTGAACTACTGTATTTGTGGGCGACAATAGAAAGACATGTGACATGTGTTGATTACCCGACATGTGCAGAATGGAGAATCCAGGTTTCCCACTTGCCAGTGCCAAAGCACATACCTAGCTTTGGGCATCACAGGGAAAAGTCCCCTGTTGGGTCTGAGTTTCAGGGTGCTTCGGTGCTTTTTGAAGGTGCCAGGGCCTTGCCGGCTATTGGCACCCAGCCAACTGCCACTGGTTCATGTCCACAGCTGAAGTCACACTTAGTGCTTCAGTACTCGTGGGTGATGGGGCAATAAGTAAAGATAGTAAAGCGAAGCCAGAGGAAGTGTCGGCAGAGCAAGATGTTTTGCTGACTTGGGCTTGTTACATCTTGCATCATTTTGCTTCTACGAAGGTGTGACACTTTATTGAAACTTTTATGCAGCCCTTACGAATTACAAATGCTGCATTCATTTATGGGATTGATTTTATGGGAAGGTGTGCCTGTTGAGTTCAGATTCGGTAGGACAAATACATATATACTCATAATATGCACGATTATGTGTGTATATATATATATATACAGTTGAAAGCTGCCTGTTCCCCTTCCTCAGCCTTGGCTTCGCTCTTTGCCCATTTACTGCAAGTTTTCGAATTCGTTTATCCTTTGCATGCTTAGCATGGTGCTGGAGTAGTCCACAAGCTATCAAAAGCTATCAAAAACAAATCGAACAAATCAAATCAACAGTCAAATCAAAGTGCAATAACCGTCACACATCCTGCCAGCTTTGTGTGGACATGTCGGCCTGCTTCAGCTTGTCAAGTCTTGTGGCAATCTTCCGGGCAGTGTCGTGCTGCAAAGTGTATGCCACCAGGTTTGGTGCAGGAGGCCCGATCCAAAATCAATCCCAAGGTTGACACCTACTTGGTGCTTTTCGCAAGTTGGGACCTCCGGAGGGGTGTAATTTATCACCACACTTCACTCAAGTTCTGCGAGCTGTGAAGATCTACGGGAAGAAGGCATTGAAGTGTTTGTCGCAGAGCTTTTTTTGAGGATGCGGTTCCCAAGCCAGTTTGGGCTTGTTGGCTCTCCCCCAGGGAGTGGCCCCACAACTCAGCTGAGCTTGCCGTTCTGGATCTTGTTGATCCCTCCGTTCCGTGGAGCACAGAGGTGGCTGTTCAAACCAATGGCCACCGAAACTCTTCAAGTTGGCGGAGAGGCTGTGGTGGGATGGAGCATGGCACAGCTTTGTCATGAAACTAAACATGATTTATGGTGACAGGGAAGCTAGTCCAGAAGTCCAGTAGGGCTTTGGTCCAAGGGGTTTAGTGGCTGAAGTACATTGACATGAAGGCCTCAATTTTCTAATCCCTCCAGATGAGCTAGACTCGGGGAGGCTGAAGTACATGAAGGGAGTAAAGGTCGCAAGTTTAAAATCTAGTGGTGGGAATCCTAGACCCAGAGCTGTTGAAACACTTGAGACTGATGGAAGAAGGGAAACCAGACTCATGGACAGAGGACTTTTGAGGGGCTTTTCTTGCGCACAGACACAACATGGTAAGCTTGGCCCAAAGGACACGAATAAAAAATCAATTTTGTTGACGAGATGCCCACTCACCCAGCAGCTCACACACATGGCAGGCCGCAAGGGTAATTAGACACCGCAAGATGGATGCGCCATCAGACTATCAAACTATTGGTTTGCCTTGCTGAAAATGACATTGGAGTGCGAGAGGCTAATGAGGCTAATGAGAGCCTCGAACCCTCAGAACAAAGTTCTGCTTTGTAAGTTGCAATTCAAGAGGTCTCAAATCTTCTTTCACGATGGTAACAATTGAGCGGGTGTCCTGGTGGGCAAATTGCATTCATCTTGAGGTTGTGGACGTGGCACTTGGAAATATCTATGGTCCTCTGTCATGCTTGGGCCATCAGGGGACACTTGGTGCATCTTGGAATTCAGACTCTAATTTGTGCCAGGTGCAGTCTTGGGGACGGCAGCCAGCGTGCTGGCAAAGACAATAAGTGAACCTTGGCACATTGACGCATTCTTGTTCAAGCGAGCATTCTTGTTCAGAATAGCATTCGGGAGTGGTGTCCCAGCAAGAACTTTTGTGGCTGGGTTTTGGTCAACACTACCGGTGGCCCCAATACAGGCTTCCTTGCTGTGTGGATTTGTCCCCATTTGTGCCCTGTATGCCGAGCAGCACCAGCTCGTTTGGCAGCATTTGCACTGCTTATTTATACACGCTGTTTGTGTTGTTTTGGGTTTGGCCCGCCAGGATCCAATGTTTTCAAGCCTTTTGGCCATAACCCTGTCGTTTTGGTTTGACCATCATGGGATGATACCTCACTTGCATGGATGTTGCAGTGGTCAACACACTAGCTTTGGAAAAGGGGTTTCAGGGTGAAACAAGTTGGTCGGCGACTGGGCACCAACAGTCACAACATGTCCCTGACATGATGATCTACTGTACATCACCCGGTTCTTTGTTTAAGTTGTAGGGAGCAACTTAAGTTTCCCCAAAAAACTAGGAACCAAGTGAATAGCGTGAGCTATCCTGCGTCCATGCCAGCTGCTAGTAGCTTGAGTAAGCTACTAGCTTACTTGACTAAGTAGGCGCCTACTTAATTAAGTAGGGAGGGGGGAGCGGGCTAAAGAAAGAAAAAGCAAGAAAAATTGTTAGCTGAGGCACTGGTGTCACTCTTCTTGGGTGGCTTGGCCAAATTTGTGGTGAACAGTTGAATAACGATCCTTCAATTAACCAGTTTATCATTTTCGTTTGGGTATGTCATTTCAGTGAATGTCCTTTTGTTGTGGCCTTCACGGCACATCCACGCACTGGATTCTAACTAGTGCAAAATCCTCAGCGGCACATTCATCCAACACATGAAATTCTTGGAGGAAGGAACACAACGGACTGTGAGGCTCACGATGCAGAATGGGTCATAGTAGCATCACTTGCACGAGTCAATTAGGGTTGACCGTTGATTGATTCAACATGTTTTAGTAATTCTAAATTGCACAATACAGCTCTTTCAGAAAGCGATCACACTGCTCGACTCCAGCTGCACGTCTCTTAGGCCGCTTGTTTGGACAGGCTGCACCTTTATGTCTTCGGCATGCGGAAATGAGACAGAAGTCGTTTGTTCAATGTACTTGACGTCGAACACATTTGACTCACCTGGAAGCTTCGTTGACATATTCATTTTTGCATTCTTTAGTTGACTTTGTTGTGATAGTAGACTCCACTTTGTTTGGAGTTGGAGTGCTTGAATGTTTTGAGGCCTTAGGCTTGGAGTTTCCTGCCGCCTTGCAGCGGCACATGGCCGCTGTGCAGAAGCGACCATTGAAAGCACTTTTTCTGGCAAGGCAAGTCCGCTCCGGTCCACACAAAGAGTGCCAGTAGTAACAGGTGCCTTACTAGTAGTAACAAGTGCCACGCTAGTAGTAACAAGTGCCTTACTACTAGTAACAAGAAGCTACTAGTTTCAAACAGAACTGTACAGAATTCAGTGCCGCAGAATTCTATATGATTACCCGCGCGCCTGTAAGTCGCACAGAGATGAGTTGTGCAACAGCAAAACTGCTAGACCCAACAACATATTTTTGTTTTAGCGTCCAAATCTTCAAGGTCCTGAAGGGTCCTGAAGGGTCCAAAGTTTCTCCTTTGGCTTTGCGCACAGTTAAAGTTAAAAAGCCCTGGTCAAAGGTCTGGCCACCAGCTTAGACAGGACAGAGAGCTGAGAGACAGGCTAGCTCTGCAAGTGCTTCAAACAAGCCCAACGAGCATCCGAACAGCTTTATCGGATGTTGTTGCACATCAACCGCCAAGCAACGAGTTCAGAGAGAATTGGATCAAAGCCAGCATTGGCCACTGCAATATGCCCAGGGCAAGAGATTGTCCTTGGTTTGCCTCTGTTGCTTGGAGATTGGCTGCGACGAGGGTTGCTGAGCAGATCGGTTGCGACAGGGGCGGGTGGCCAACGAGGAAGGCTACCAAACGATGTTGATTTGGCTCACTTCCGCAGGCAACTTTGAGCAAGTTGGCAAACTTCTCTCTTGCTCAGTAAAGGTGGAAGAACAGCAAACCAGCAGTGTCACTGCTTTCACCTACCACAGCATTGGAGGTGTTGAGCTAGCAAGCTGCTGTGCAAGCACTGCACATTGTGCTCATCAATTCTCGCAAGGAACCGGACATTTGATGAATCCAATGTGGTGTGCCTCAGCTGTGCTCTGACACGTCTCAATTGGTTAAGACCAGGCTGGCTCCAATCTCCACGGGCGTGAAGAACTACGCTCTATCCTTGCTCCCACCGGAGGACTGCATGTAGACTTGGTCTCAATGTATACATGAATTCCATTTTGTGTTTTGTTTGGAAGAATCCTGTAGAGGCTGCTCGGTCAATACTATCTAGCTGACAAAAACCTATGGGCAGAAGGTTTCCTCATCAAGCTGGTCCAGATGAAGGTCGTTTTGCGGGTACTTCCTTTTTATCTTTTCTCTCTCTCTCTCTCTCTTTCTCTGAGTCTCTGTCTATCTGTCTATCATTGTCTATCTGTCTATCCATCCATCCATCCATCGATCTATCTATCTATCTATCAATCAATAAATCAATCTATCAAGCCTCTGGTGCTCGAACTTGCCCGCCAGCGGGCGGGGACGGTGGCATGGCACTGCCGCTGATCATGCGGCTGGCTACCTGGCGTTGGTGGTGGGCGCTGGCGCTAGCGCTTCACCTGCAGCCACTGTCCACTATGCAGAGCACCCCCGGTCCCAAGTCCGGGATTCTTCCGCATCAGCTTCTCGGTGACATTCATCATGGAAACTGGAATAATAGAGGTGAGGGTAGAGGATCAGCTAGGGGATCCTCTGGAGGAGGCCACTTTTTTGTGTGGTCAGATGTTGCCTCACTCCAAAACACCTAGCAGAGGGCTCCAAGCGTCCCTCGGGACAAACCAGAATCCAAAATCCAAAAGTAGACAAACTTCACCGGCTTCGTAAACGTAGTTTTGACGGTTGCAATTCCACGGGTTTGCAGTGTATCGTGGAAGAGTGTTTGTTTCGCCTGTCCAGCATGACACTGTGAAGCATGCTCCAGTTCCACCACTGGCCAATACTCCTTCTCAACGCCGACCGCGACTGACACACCTTTGCTGGAACTGCTGCTCCTTGACTTCAGAGTCCTTCAGTGAGTTCATGCTTTGGGTCACGCTGCAACAAGTTGATCTGGTGTTCTTGCAATCTACCCACTGGTCCCTGGACCAACCATGGACCAGTCATGGGTATCACATCATCCTATCCACTTCACCGTCACTACCAAGGGATGGAGGTGGCCGCGCAGAGTTCTCAAGCATGCCCTGATCCATATTGGAGCACGGAAAAAGCTGTGGCATGCTCTGAACACCTGCTACGGTTACGGAAATACCATGGTAGTTGGGGGAGATTTTAACACTTCCCTGATCCCAACTCGACATGACAGATTCAATGATGTGGATATATTCAAAGATGTGCTTCGTACTTTTGGCCTCACCTCCTTGCGGGCACACGATCCGTCACCCAACTTCATTGGACCCAGAGGGCCCGTCATTGACTATGTGTTAAAGAGGCTCATGGATCTTTGTTTCTTCAACCTCTTCCCATGATTCATAGACAACACCCTGACCATCTACCCATCTTGAGTAGCGTCCTGGCCAACTGGAAGGTGCGGTATATATCTACCTCCAAACCAAGTGCCGCACTGACGAAAAACAATGTTCGACGCGTGACCATTGAATACAGAGCCAACACTGAGCGCTGGCGGGACTTCATGATGCAGGCTAAGGACCATCTGGCCCACTCGACTTCTCAGGACGTTCAGGACCCAGTGAGATGGATTGCAAGACTGGGTAAACAAATGTTCTCACAAGAAACCACCCGGAAGCTTCCCAGGTGGATGGAGGCCTTAAGGGCCCCGCAAAAGGCGGCGCCTGCACAGTTTGCCACACCTCGAACATGTTTTCAGGCTTGGCACCACGTCACTCAAGTTTTTCGACTGCATAAGCAATTGAAAACACATGGTGCGCAGCTGAAGAAAGACCGGACTCGAGCCATCATGGATGAAGCTGCCAGGGCAGCTGCTGCTCACGACACCAGAGCTCTATATCATGCCGTCCGCTCTCTCACCCCGAAGCAGGTGAGACGGACAGTTGTTTTGTGGCAAGCAATACTGGCAACTTGGCCTCGATAGTATGACGATTCAGATCAACAGTCACTTTGAGGCCACGGGCTTTCACCTTCCAACCAGAATGGATCTTGCGCCTGCGCTCACACTGCAGCATCTGTGGAAGGTTGGCCCTGGATCACGCATCTCTCAGACAGCGCGTGCAGCACCGCCACCCGGAGTACACTGACCTGGTGCTGAGGAAGAGGTACAGAAAGCTGCAAAAGCAGTGCAGCTCTCTCCCCTGCTCTGGATGCGGCATGAGGCCTCGGCCGGGGCCACAGCTCGGACTGAGCCATCAATGCCACGTTGAATTGAATGTGATGCTTGGCAAAGATTTTGTCCAGCAGGAGCTCAACCGATTGGGATCCATCACTGGGTCTCTTGCCACACCTATCACAGGTGGACTCGCAACTTAGCTCAATTAGTGACGCTGCTGCCGACTTGCGCTACGCAGCTGCTGTGTCTGTCAGCTGGCTTTTTTCGCTTGGCTGCTGACCTGCGCTGGCGGCTGCTCCGTGCGCAGACCAAGGCGCTGCTGATGAGTGAGATGATCATGAGCGTGGCTTGTACATTGTACATTTTTGCTTTTTGCTTAGTCGATTTTCGTTGATGTCCCAACTTTCTCGGTCTTCTTCACGTTTCATGGGACTTGCTGCCACCAGCAGTTGAAGCATCCATTGCTCCTGCTACCATGTTCTTGGGACCTTTTCATGCGCTTTTGTTTGGGTGTGTGCTGCAGCAGCTTTGCGCGCCCATGCTCTTTTTGACAGATAGCCTGATCAATAGGGCTCCACGAGGAGCTGGCAGATGGACTCCTGCCGCATGCCCGCAGTCGCCGGACTTCCGAGCGCCCAACTCAAACTCAAAAACTATCTATCTATCTACCTATCTACCTATCTGTCTATCTATCTATTTATCTACGTATCTATCTTTCTTTCTACCTAAATATGTGTTTTGCACGTGCTTGGAGCACGCAGCATGCGTAAAGCACGTACGTAATGTTTCGTGAGTACATTTCACGAGCCAAGCCGTATTTTGGTTCCAGTGTTGGCGAAACTACAGCGCCAAGAAGAAACATGCTTTTTGCTTTCATGCAGCCTTGAACTTTCTTCCTAGCCCCTTTTCGTGTTTTTGGCGGTTCCTGGTGGCAGCCTTTGGCTTTGATTGGGATCTTTCAGGGGGTGGGCCACTCCTTGAGGTCCTTGAAATGCCAACGGCTGACCTCCTCAAAAACTCAAAGAACCGGACCACCATGCGGTCCGCCCACTAAAAAGCTTCGGGCTGCAGGCGCCCGCCCTCTGTCGGTGGAGGTGACCGCTTGCCTTGCACAGCGTGAAGTAGAGCTCCTGCAACATCCAGTTCAGGCGGCGCTGTGGGTTTACATTTTCCCCTTATAGCGACCCGCTAATCCCTTCTACCTATCAAAAAGAAACCGACGTCCCCGTAATTGAAATTCTGGCGTCGTTTTTTGTAAATCGGGCGTTCCAAAAATGGGGGACCCGCGACGATGGACACCCGAAAAGAGCTCCACAACCGAAAAGCCGACTAGGCATATTGTCTATCTAAACTCCTTTATTAAATTCACATCAATATGGAAAAACCATCCAGATCGAAGGGTCTATTTTTCTTTTAACTTTACAAAACTCTTTATTGTCAATAATCTTTTACTTGTACGTGTTTCCATCAGACTACAAACAAAAGATGTCAAAAGGTGACGTTGCTGTGCCATGCGGTTTTGCCAGGCCTCGGTGGAAAGTGTGTTTGTGTGGTTCCGTGCCATGGGCTGCGTGTGCGAGTGTAAATGCGACATGTCGCTGCTGAGAGGCACTGTTAGTGGTGATTCTAGTGGGTGGGTACCGGGTACCTGATACAAAGAACTTGGGTCCAGTTCAGCAGTAGAAGTCAAGGGGGACAATTTAAGCAAGTCGTGAGCTGGAATTACGGGTGTCCGACATGCTTGCTTTATATACAGCTCTTTTCAAATAATAGGCACCTTCCTTCGGATGGGGTGTTTCTCAGTGCCTTTATTTGGTCTTTGGTCTACATAGGAGCGGGTGGGGTGAGTGGTGGAATTTTGGCTAACCCAGTCCCATGCTTGGATTCAGGACGGGTCGAACCCACAGAGAGGAAAACAAACACCTCTCACAAAAAACATGCGTGCAGCCGCTGCTTTCATTCTTACTCTATTTTGGACTTGCTGTTTCAAGAAACATATAAATAAACTGTACATACTATGTGTGCATAATGATCGTGTAGTTGATATCGCCAGCAGTTACTTTAATTATCTTTTCAATCGCGATAGAGCAGTGCTAACAACCTCCCCATCGTGGCCAGCGCCGTGTGAACAACTGCTGCGCAGGCAGAGGGCATGTGTTTTTTTAACAAGCTGACTGGCATAACTTGCCCTACCACCCAAAAGAGAACGACTGCCAGATTTGAGGGCGCGTTGCTTTTTCCTTGCTTCCACCCCTTTCCATTCTTTGTGTCTCGAGTCTCAACTCAACTCCTTCGATTTGCTCTGCAACAGGTGCTATCTCCGGGGTGTTGGTTCAGTGGGTCTGTTTTGTGGAACCCAGGGTTTCCGATGCCTTGAGCTTTGCAGGGAATTGAATTTGTTTGCTTTGCCCATTGCCCTGAAGTGCGGCGCGTTGGGTTTTGGCCTGTGTGGTCTTGAGTTTCATAGAGCTTGAACCAAGAAGGTTGGGAGGAGGTTCACCCAGTTTGCCCTTGCAGGGGAGGAGCGGACAGTGCCCTTGGACATTTTGGTATATTTAGTTAGTTTTGGACGTGGGCACAGGGGGGGATAAACGTCCGATCAGCGACCAGGATCAGTCACTGCTGGATCAGCGACCACTTTTCCCGGATCAGAAACCAACTTTCCCGGATCAGCGACCAACTTTCCCGGATCAGCGACCAACACCCCCCCTGGATCAGCGACCAGGAACTATAGGATCACTAGTGACCGATCCTGGCCATCGATCCGGGGTGATTGGTTTGGTTTGTTTTCCTGCTTTGTTTTCGTTTCCTTCCTTAGACCTCTCTGGCGACCGATTCTGACGACCGATCCTGTGTGGTTGGTTTTCTTTTCCGTTGCCTTCCCTAGACCTCTCTGGTGACCGACCCTGGCGACCGATTGCCTGAACGACCAGAAATCGCTGTTTTGGTAATACAGATCCACAGCACATCCCCAGTCTAGTCTGTTGTGCTTGACTGGCGCAAGTGGATTTGCGACTGTTTGGAATTCGTTTGAGCGGACTTGAGTGCAGCAGCTTTGCTTTCCAAATAGCTAGTTGTTAGGGCTCTGTTTCCAATGCCTTTCTGTTACGCGCAGGATTCTCTCTGTTTTCGGCGCTGTCATAGCAAAACGGGATCAAAGCTGGTGTAAATATCAACAACGCGGCTTGCACACACCCTCCCAAAAATAGTCCTTTGCGCAAACTTTGCATCTTGTCGAGGCACAAAGTATCCCAAACGATGTCACTGATGTTTATGCCAAAGGATCCAAGACGACAAACCACCCACGCTTAGTAAGCCGTGAAGTATGAGTGTGTGCTGTACCTGCCACATATGCAATCTGGACCTAGAACAAAGGGCAAGAAGCTACTAGTAACAGAGGGCATCGCTACTGGGAACAGAGGACGCTACTAGTAACTCTTGGCCATCTCCAACCTAATGGCAATGGCCTCCTGGATGGAGACTACGATGCAGCGGTGAAATGCTGCAGCTCACTGGAGGCGCAGGACATCTCGGGGCACACCGGAGACATTCTGTGCGATTGGAAGGTGTAAGTCTAGGAGGATGCGAGCGCTGTGCACGTGCAGTATGGGACATTCCCAATCTTTTTAGATCAATAGCGCACGGCAAGCTTTGCGGCGGTGACTGTACCCATCTGTAGAACAAAAAGACGCTCCCTGAGTCCAGCTTTTTTGTCTAAAATATCTGAACTCAAGAAATGCGTGTTTGATACCCACATAGTTCTTGGTAGGGAAGGAGCAGTCCAACCATTGGGAGCCATCTTCCATGAAGATCTCCAAATCACCCTTCTGCAAACACTTTCAATTTTGTTTTGCTGCCTCAACACAAACTTGATCCGATTAGAGGGCAGGAGGGCACCATATCAGCTCACTGACCACCGGTCCGGGATCCGATCGCCCAGTAGCACAGGACTTGGCCGAACGGGGGCGCGGCCTCTCGAGCGGCGGCCGTGGGTTCCAGGTTGGGGGTCCTGGGGTGGTAGGTTGAAACACCCACACAGGTGTCAACACACCACAAAAGCAACGAAAACAACCACCAGGCACCACCATCACCACTAGTACTGGCTTGGCGTTTTAGGTTAGGGTTCAAGTCAGGTGTTCAGGTTTTAGGGTTAGGTTTTTCGGTTTAGGGTTTCTACGGCTACAAATACAACTATTAGTATGAACTTCTGAACTTTATCACTACTATTACTACTTTTGCTTCCACACGACTTCTACTTCTACTACTAGTGGTACTACTACTACTACTTCTTCTTCTACTACTACTACTCCTACTACTACTACTACTGCTGCTGCTACTACTACTACTACTACCACTACTACCATTATACGTTTTAAGGGTTAGGTTTTAGGGTTATGGTTACGACTACTACGGCTATTTTTATTTCTATGATTACTAGTATCACTATTATACTTTTACTGCCATTACTATTACTACTACGATACTACCACTGCTGCTACTACTGCTACTACTACTACTACTAGGTTGTAAGGTTAAGGTTTTTAGGGCTAGGTTTTAGGGTAAGGGTTTTTACGACTACTACGACTACCATTTCTAATATTACTCGTGTCACTGTTATACTGTTACTGCCATTACTATTACTAGTACTAGGCTGTAAGGTTAGGTTTTTAGGGTTGGGGTTTGTGGGACTACTACGACGACCATTTCGCTGGTCGATGGCGGCTTCTGAGAGCCGAAGCTCCCCAGCAAAAGGCCTGGGCTTGGACTGGTCAGTAGTGTCGGGGATGCCATCAGTAGTAGGGCTCATCTCAGGGTTGGAAGTCCGAGAACCTGAAGGGGCAAGGGTTCTAGCTGTTCAAAACATTGTCCTTCAATCAAAAGAAGTCAACTGAGTTCACAGCCAAGTCACTTGATTGCGCACGGGTTCTTTTTTGGGTCTTGGGTGGAGGTGGTTTTAAGTAAGACAGGTCCTTTATGGAATTAAACCAATCCTTCAAAACCATGCAAACATTTTGAGTTTCCCCACACTATAGTATTTGCTTTGGCAGTCACTTGCTGAAGCATCCGCCTCCGATCCCCCGGCGACATGCTTGACACAGGCCCTGTCAATGATGGATTGAGGTCCTCAAACTTTGGCGCCTTGGATTGAGGAGGGGGTTGGGTGGCCCAGGATAGCCGGCAGCGAGTCACAGCAAGAAAGGTCACCACCACTGCTGACCAGAGCAGCATCGGTGCCATCATCAATGGCTGGCTCATTTGCACCATCCAAACAGCCGGCGCAAACTTGTAACCTACACACGGTGAGTGGATGGAAAAACCTTGGGCGCAAACTTAGGCGCCTAAACACCTAGTATTAATAAATCTATTGGGCCAGCTAAACTGGGAGTGAAGGCGAGCAATCGCTCGGATACTTGGATCTCCTTCCCAAGCAATTACAAGGGGCGACTCAACACCAGCCGCCATGGGAACACTTTCCTAGGGTCCTAACAGCGCCTTTTGTAGCTTGAAGTGGCGTTTTATGGAGTGAGCGTGCAACATCACCGATTGTGCTTCTGCTGCTCCCCCCAGCAGCAATCATGCCAGTCAGACCTCGGCCACTCCATCCAAGGATCAGCCCGACAGCTACAAGAGAATGGAAAAAGAGTGATGTGCACTGGGCACTGCGGATGTTCTAGCTGGATGTGACCACTGAACTTGGGGGCCTTGTGCCATTGGAAGTAGTGGTTCGATGACATCCCTCACTGTCAAGGACACAAGAGGAGTCAAGAAAGCCTTGCAAACTCGAGGTTCGCAAAAAGCACCAAAGTGTGAAACACTTTCGAGAGCCATAATTATTGCCGACTCCTCCAAAGAGCTATAATTCTTGAAAGAGCAGAAATTCTGCACACTTTGGACGTGGCAGGTACATATATACGCAACTTACCATTTGCGAGTTCTAGGCGTTCCGCCGTTTGCGTTTTGCGCGGCGAAGCGGCTTTTCAATAACCCGTTTTCAATAACCCGTTTCTTGAGTTTAAGAAATTGAGGAAAAAAGTCTGGACTCACCGTATGATCCGGCACAGTTGTTTTGTTTCTTTTTCTTTTCCGTAGCTACACCTCTCCTACACCTCTCTGGTGAACGATCTTGGCTACCGATCCGCTGTGTTTGGCTTGGTTTGTTTTCCTTGCCTTCCCTAGACCTATCTGGTGACGGATCCTGGCGACCGATCCGGTATGGTTGGTTTGGTTTGTTTTCCTTGCCTTCCCTAGACCTCTCTGGTCACCGATCCTGGCGACCGATCCGGTATGGTAGGTTGGTGTGTTTTCCTTGCCTTCCCTAGACCTCTCTGGTGACCGATCCTGGCGACCGATCCGGTATGATTGGTTTGGTATCTT
>CAXAMN010028406.1:75158-95271 GCA_963970005.1 Durusdinium trenchii | reverse complement strand
ATGTGGTGCTTTCTACGGACGGTTGACATCTATCTGTCTGTCTGTCTATCTATCTATCTATCATATCTACCCATTTGTCTGTCAATCTAAACAGCTACTGCAAAACAACTTCCCCTACCTACCAATCGACCTACCCTTGCCGATAGCATTGCCAGGTTTTGATGGAACAGATGTGAATTTGATCATATTTTTGTTCTTGGCTTGGCTGCTCCTACGGCTTGACACATTTTGCAATATGTTAGAACCCTTTCAAGCTATGTTGGAGCTTAATGCAAATGCGCGATGCTCCGAGTAGCCATGGTGGATGTGCCACATGTGGCACATCAAGCAACTGGCCGTGCACGCATGCGGCGAGCACCAAAGGCTCCAAGGAGCCTTCAATTTCGTGATGTATTGGAGTAGGGCAAGATGCTTCAGGGTGTCACAAGGTGTCTTTTGAAACAGTCTATAGTGGGGTAGTCAAGTCTCCAAAAGCTAATGCAAGCGTCAGGGATTGAATGTAACTGGGTGTCTTTTTCATCGTGCTTGGAACTTTGCGCAGGCGCTTCCTGGCAAATGTTTGTGCTGGTCTTGGTGGCTGTGAGCTTCGCCGCCTGCTGCGGAGCCTGCGCGTTGTCATGTACAGCTTTGGCACTAGACAGTGTGCAGAGATCAGCGTGCTATGACATGCTATGATTGCTTTGCTAGATTTTGCATATTTCTATGCCTTCTTTGACACCCCCATGAAACTAAACTTGGAAGTCCAACTTGAAGCAGGCTGGTAGTAGCTTGTGTATGTCTACGAGACACTGTCAATGAGTGGAATCTTTTTGCCTTTTGACTGGTGACTGCTGAAACAAATCTGACTCCTCCTTCAAGCCGGTGCAATCAGAGGGTGTTTTCAGAATGTTTTTGGGATGCTCCTATTTTTGCTTTAGATGCTCTAGAATGTGGGGTTTTGGACAAATGTGTCATGTGCATACATATGGTTCCCGCTGGATTTGTGGGGGTACCGTACCTGTTAACTGCCACAATGGCAAGCCTGAACATGCTGTCTACGTCGTTTCAAGTATTCAATTTGAAAATGATGTTACCTGACCCAACATCGACATTATTGGCTTGACATTATTGGTTGACTTCGGTCCGGGATGTTTGGAGTATCATTTAGCCAAGTATACTCACTATAAGCTTGGGTCATGCCAGGATGCAAATATCGTGGTTGCAAACGGTTGCAACTCATCTCAATGGGAAACAGCTTCTTCATTACACACACCGCCGCTGATGCTGTTGCCACTGCTTTCCTATGCAAAACTGCTACCGCTCCTGGTCCTCCTCTCGTGCGGTTCTGGCCACTCTGATTGCATTCTATGCTGTGGCCCGCTGATACCTCCCCTGACAACATGTACATACATGTGCCACGATGATCCCTCAGATGACGACAACATACGAGACCTGCTGCTGCTGTTGCAGCTACTACTCTTGTCATTCCGACTCCCGCTGTTCTTACTCGCCGATTACTCCCCCAAACCCTTCTTTTCTTCCACAATCACTACTCCGCTTAGCCATGCAACAAGTAGCTGACCGCACTGGTGTCATCAAGGCAAGGAGCTAAGCACTTTCTGGGCCAAAAGAGCTGCATGCGATGCATATGTTGTGCATGCTTCAGCATGCACAACCAGCCCCCTCAAGTCGCTCCATGCGGTGATCGACACTGCAATTGCATGAATAAACGTACTGTGTACATTGTACATTTGTGTACTGTATACATACATATATATATATACGCATCCTGTCAGTCAACAGCAGTGGGACGACAGCATACCATATGCATGTACAGTACAATGTAGCGTGTCACGCCTATATTTGGCTCAAGACTCCCGTAGATCCAGCGGAAAACAAGTGCGCACCATCGCTTTCTACGAGGGAGAGGATAGTCTACCTACACTTCACGTTGGGCAGATTAATATCCACACGCAGGTTATCAGCCGTAGCCGCTCTGAGGTTACGAGCTTGTGAGAGACCACAGCTCCAGGAGGAAATGCATCACAGTCATCGTCGGGATCGATAACCGGTGCTATCTGCTGATGCTGCCACAGTAATGACCATGCCATCTACATCACAAATAGCAGGTGATGGTAGAGTCGCTCCCTTGGAGACGACATCTGCTGGATCCGATGTAAGAATGGGCAACGCAAGGACAGTCTTGAGAAAGTTTTCAAGGTCTACATCGCCGAGAACAACGACAAGAAGATCACCGAAGAGAGATGTTGACTCGAGAGTTGAGATTGAAGATGATGCCCAAGATATTGAGGAAAGGGACATGCAACTCATGGAAGAACTTCGGTCGGCAGGAGTATCGTATCAGTACTTGAACGATGAATATAGCTGTTTGCGCGAAGGATACGCAAGACTCTATGTCGAATCGCAGGAAGAATTCTCGCAATTTGACGAAATGCAATAGGAGCAAGAGGATGAAGGAGCAACCATACGTATCTAGGAACTCGAGAAGAAGCTCCGTCTTGCTGAATCGTTAGCAGACCATATCTACATGAAGTACGAGGAACTTGCTCATGAGAACCACGAAGAACACTCGCAGTTCGACGAAGTGAGATCCAAGATGGAGGATATGACCAGAGAGATGCAAGGTGCCTTGCACTATATCCAAGATACAGAATGAGAACAGCATTATGTTGGAGGTAGCTCAGAGGGAGAGAGATAGACAGTGGAATAGTGAAACGCGTCAGATGCAGTTGGCCGATGAAATGGCTGAGAATACAGGTCATCAATATCAAGAGATAAGGATGGTCGAACACCTTCGTGGACAACTGGCAATGCTCAAAGGATCAGAAATGAACATTGTCGCAGGAATGGGTGATCGTGACTTGGAATTCAAGACCGAGATTCAAGGACACAAGTTAGAGATGAACGAGAAGGAGATGAGAGCAAAGCAATTGCAACATGAAGCAGGGGCTGAAGCAATGGAGACTACAGAAGATGCTGCAAAAGGAATACAGAAACAGTCGAAGGAGGAACAACAACAGCTGAAAGAAGCCAACTTTGCCCTTGCCGAGGCCAACAAGATATTGAGGAGGGAAAATCTCCTGAAAGCCTCCGCAACCGATAGCAGAGAAAGAATGATACTTGAGGAGAAATTCCGCGAACTTGAGGAGAACCAGCGAATTGCCGAGAAGAAACTTTTGGAAGTGAGATCTGAAAATGCAAAGATGAAAGCAGAGATGTGTTACAGCTATTCAAAAGGAGACAGTCGAGACGGACGAGGGTCACTGACCTCTCGATCCGATGAAGAGGTTCATTCACGTTTGAGAGACGACGTCAAGTATCAGGAGAACGAAGTGAACAGACTGAGGAGAGAACGTAACGCAATGTATGATTGGTACGTCGAAGCTAGTAAAAGTTATGAGGAAGAAAGCGCAGGAACATGGGTGAGAAAATGCAGGACTCAAACACAAGTTATCAGAAACTGCGCCGGCATCTTCCTCCTCACCGATTTCCACGACCAAAGTTTCAAGGAAAGAAGAATCCAAAGTGAATGTGCCACCATGGCCTAAGGTCAACGACTTAGGACTATGGAAAGCGAACTTGATTCATGCGTCGTCATCGCTGCAAATGACTCTGATCAACAGCCATGGATCGATTGGATCAAAGAGGCGATTGATGATCCGGACCCGGACAAGCTAATGGACTCTGGTGATCCAAGGTTTCATTCTATCGATGCGAAGTTGGGCCTCGCACTGACCAAAGTATAGTCTCCGACTCTAAAGAAGAGGGAAACAATGTCGCTATGAAATTGAGAACTCGTATCAATGCAAAAGGGAGAACTTCTACCCTTATCAAAGGAAGAGAGATCCTAGCGCTGATACTCCTCAACTTCAAGACGACGTCCAACGTTGAGATACTGTACACTTCTATGTATTTGTATCAATTTGAATATCAGGAAGACAGGGATCTATCACTTTTCTTCCACACATGGGACGAGATCTTAGCCGGAATGAAGCCAGCTGACATCCCGAGATCTACTGTATAGGAAAGTGAAGAACTCCAACCTGATGTCCTACGACATACACATGTATAACAGCCTCAATGAAGGAGATCCCAAGAAGACATACCAGACCCTTCGTGACATCATTCGAAGACATATTGAAAGGCAAACTGAAGACAAGATGCTCCCTGAGAAGGAGAAAGCCGTCAAGAACGCGGCGAACATCTCCAAGGCTGCGCCCAAGGCAAAAGCTACACCTGCACCCAATGATCCGAAGAAACCGAAGCCAAAGTCATCAGGTGCAATGGGAGAGACGGAAGAAGAAACTCCTGTCATCCCGACACCCGATCCTAAGAAGAAAGGGAAAGGAAAGGGAAGCGGTAAAGACAGAGGAAGAAGTACAAGTGTAGATAAGAAGAAGATCAGGTGCAAATTCTTTATGTACCCAAGGGAAAGGATGTCCACGCAGTCACAAGAAGCCAAGGACTCCATCAAGAAGTACATCACCCAAAGGTGAAGGAAAGGTATTGGATCCGAGGGAACTGCCCAAAGGGAAAAGAGTATAAATTCCACCATGACCCAAAGGCAGCGCCCAAGAAGGGTACATCCGCAGCAGCAGATTCTGGCGACGACAAGCCCAAACCGAAGCCTACACCAAAACCGAAGCCCAAAGGGAAACCAGGTGCTCCGGCTGCGGGAGATATATTCTTCTGATGATGAAGGAATTGCAGCATGTGTGAAGATGAACGTCACAAAGGGTAGGAAGATTTCATTCAATGAGGGCATTGGTGGGACCATTCTCACTGAAGCTGCTTATTCCATCAGGAATGTGTGGAAACCCGTGATCAAGAAACCATTGAGGCCGGATATCAAGAGATATGAGACGGGGGAGGTTACTAACCATTCCCACCTAGAGCAGAGTCGCTTTGATGCAAAAGTAGCAGAAGCAAGGGCTATCCTTATGACACCCTACACCAGTATCAAAGAGTTTCATATTCCAGTTGGTCCAACTGGTGATATTGCCATTGCAATGAGGTTCGATGAAAAAGAAGGACTAGTATTCACTCACAAACTCATTCCTCACGTGTGTGGCAAACATGGGACCAAAGGTGAAGCGCAGACGTTGTCAGTACCTGCTAAAGGATCAAGAGCGAAGTTCATCATGGACACAGGATGCGGCTGCGGACACGATCTCATATAGAAGAACAGAGCCTCAGCCAAGAAATTAGGTCTCGATGTCAAGATGAGACACTTCAAGACCCACAGAGGGGCATTCAAGAGGAAACTCAAAGCATTTGGAGATTTAGTCACCTTTGACTTCATCGACGCTCACAGGGTTATGGATCAGGGCATCCACACCGACAGAGAAATCTTCGTCATCAGAGATCGATACACGGGGATCATTTGGGCGTATCCGTCAATGGAGAAGTTCACAGCCGATGTGATCAATGCGGTGAACCACTTCAAAGGATTGCGCAAGATCAAGATTGCGTACGCTGATAAAGCACCTGAATTTGAGGTGGTCACTCGCTTCCGCATCACCCACAGAACAACTCATTGGCAGAGAGGAACAACCAGTTCATCGTGACAACAACGACCACGTGCTTGTTGGAGGCAGGTCTTCCACCTTGCTTCTGGAATCATGCTGTGGGATGTGTCAGCCACTTGTTGAACATCAAATGTGGAGAAGATGAAAAGAGCCCATGGTTCAAGCTACGGTGAAAAGAACTTCACGGTGAGAAGATACCATTCGGTGCCAAAGTTTACTTTATGCCAAGTAGTCAGGGAAGAGTACTCCAGAAACACAAGTTTGATCCTAAGGGAATTCCAGGAGTATTTGCTGGTTATAAGGTGAAACCAGGCATGAATGACAATACCGAGTATGGAGCCTGGAGACCTTCACCAATCAAAGTCTAGCTTTCGACGCACGACGTCCCATCAGGAAGTTGGGCAAGCCTCAGCTCACCGAGACCATCGTGTTCATGAACCCGAATGAAATTCCGCTCAAGGAAGAATACGAAAGGATCAACAACACCATCAAAGGGATGAAAATCTACGAGACGGTGAACCCGAAGTTGATGATCCCAGGAAAGAGATTGAGTATGAAGACGATGAATATCTACCCTCGGAACCCGGAGCACTGGATCATGAGGAAATTGCGGAAAGAGCCGTTGATGACGAACCCGACAACCAACCGATAGACTTTGGTGAAGAAGGAGATGGAGATGATGATCCCAAACCCGATGATGTTACTCAAAGAAGACTCCGGCCATCCCTCCAAAACCAAAAGGACATCCAAGTGTTGTGAGAGATGAACATGTACCAGTGGGAGATCCCTCAACGGATCACATGTCAAAGGGCACTGCAGGTGATGGAATCATCTATCTCAACGACATTGGAGAAACGATGAAACTTGACAAGAAACAGCTGTAGGGCGAGGTTGCGCTGGACAAATTCCTGTAGCAGCGTCAAAGTATCTCCCTGTAGCCTGGGGTAGGCCTGATCCACCTCTGCTGGATACTTGCGCAGTCCGCCCAGCATCTGGCCTTGAAGAAGATCTACAGCTCTGTCCACCTTGGCCTTTGTACTGTATGTCAAAAAACAGTTTATGGTGCGTGTACTGTCGAACCGCCCACGCTTGACCAAATGCACTTGTTGTAGGCCTCCATCAACATCCAACTTGCTCATTTCATCTCTCAGCTGGCTCTCGGTGGTCGACATGAACAAGTGCTTGAGGAAGACCCTGGGGTTGGGCAGGTTGAATGCGCCTATATATACAAATGTCTCGCATTGTGACGTGTGTTTTGTAGTTCCTGTGGATTGTGTTGATTTGCATGTGCGCACATGCCTCTGCCCCAAGATGCAGGGGCTCGGCGTCTAAATGTTATCATGCATTGATGACTTCTGGATTGCTCTTGGTTTGCGCGCTCCTTTTGTGAAGTTCTGTGTGTCTAGCCTGGCTACTGTTCCCTGTAACAGTAGCTGTAGCTGAGACTGTCATGACTGCACGACAAACAAAAACGTATGACTCATGACTGTCCATGGTTCGAGCCTCACATCGTCAAGACTCACAACAAGTTTGCACAGTTCATTGACCGTCCCCCTCTCTCTCTGTCAAGGGTCAAACATTGATAAAATAGGAGTTCACAGATGTTCTCAACATAGTTCACAGGGTTCACACCAGCCCTCAACATTTTTACACCGGCGCTCAACGAAATACGTGTACTTTGCTAGCTACAGCCTGAACGGTTCATCAGCATCTGAAAGCGAAGCAATATAGATTATATAATATAAACTTGTCTCTGCAACTTCAAGTGCGCTGCATGAAAACAATGAGATGAACCTGACAACATAGGATTCAAACGCGCAAACAATTTAATCAACATCCTCAGGCTCCCCGCGCTCACGCAGCCTCCTCCATGTTGATCTCAGAATCCTCGCAGGGTTTCTTCTTGACATTGGTCGCAGGCTTTCCTACATGACCTTTGCCTTGGCCTTTCCTTTACCCGTTGCCAGAGGCCAATCTTTGTCAAACATCGCTCCAACCAATCGACCCGCCACTCTGCCCACTGCTTGCGCTTCGCCTTTGATCATGCCCTGCATCTGGAGGTGAAAATCACACGCATGGTGCGCTTTGCTTGTTGTTCTCGTTCGTCTCACACCTCTGGCCACACCTTCCTTGTCCCACTCCTTCGCCTTCTCCATGGCCACCTCAATGGTGCCCCCAGGGGTCATGTTAATCAATTCCTCCTCATCCTCTGGGAGTGTCTCCTTTTCTTCAGGGATGGTCTGTTTTGGTGGCTTGGCATTCTTCCCAAAGTAGTTTGGCTGCGCTTGCTGCCTGCCTTTGCTGCGGATGCCTTTGCAGCAGCCTTGTTGCCGCCTTTGCCTTTGGCCTTGGCCTTTTTTGGTGCATTCTGATTCGATCTCTGGTTCCAAAGCAGATTTCAGCAATGCCTTCTCGGTTTTGTTCATAGCCAAGGAGAACATGTTGCCTCTCTGTGGCGAATCGCGGCGGCGCCCTCCTCAGACTTGGCCTTGCTTTTCTTCAAGATTGTGATTGGGATCTCATCATCACCTTCACCTTCACCGTCTCCCTTCAAAACGTTGTCAAAAATGGCTTCGTTCTCTGATGTACTTTTCCTGCG
This sequence comes from Durusdinium trenchii, assembly GCA_963970005.1. Lineage (NCBI taxonomy): Eukaryota > Dinophyceae > Suessiales > Symbiodiniaceae > Durusdinium > Durusdinium trenchii. Next base: position 87,144 of record CAXAMN010028406.1, on the reverse strand, counting down.
CGTGTCCTTGTCTTCAATCTCGACCTGTGGCCGCTTTGGGGAAAGTCGTGCCTCATTTGATCCTTGGCTGTCTCCTTGCGCGTGGAATGGGAGGAGTTGTGACTCTGCCTGCCCAACTGCCTCAACATTCACCAGGGCCAGGACATCCTCCAGTGCCTGTTGCTGGTCTTTGTCACACTTGCGAAAGGCTTGCTCTTTCTTTTTTGGATCTTGCTTCAAATGGCGGAGGTGGCTCAAGCCCATACGAATATAGTCATCCAACCTCTCTACAAAATCATCGTCTTTCTTGCTGGTGTAGTTGATTTTCTTGGTGCGCGCAACCTCCCCAAAGCAGTTCTATGCCTTTTCGATGGAATAAGAGTGTTTGGAGCCAGTTTCACGTAGCTTTTCCATAGTTCAAAGCCAACCAACTTGTCGGGCAACCGGACTTCCAAGAAGCGGTGGCTGGAGGTAGAACGAGCTTCATGGCATAGTCCTCTTTGTCTGATTCGAGGTAGTTTTTCAGGGGCTCAATAAGGTCGCCGACACCAATCATGGGATCCGCAGTGAGACGAGCGCGAGTGCTCAACATCTTGGAAAATAACCCGGCAGGGTAGGTATTTTCAAAGCACCTGTTCAAGTAGAGCCCACAACTGTTCAAGTTGAGAAAAGTTCTCACAGGTTTTCACAAACAGACTTCAATGAACCTCAAACCTCTATCCATGAGAGTATAGTGACACACTGAATCAACACCAAGTCTTTCGTGCTTGCTTCAATGAACCTCAAACCTCTAGCCATGAGAGTCGTGACACACTGAATCAACAACAAATCTTTCGCGCTTGCTTTGCAGTCTCTCAAGGTCTCTCATGGATATATCTCCCAAAACCTGCTCACATAAGAGTATAGTATGACACACTACTACTACAAACTCACAAAGTAACCATGAAAAGTCTCTCACAGTCTCTCAGTTGCGCAACCTCTCACAATGCGACGTTTCTCAAGTCAACCTCAATGAAAAGTCTCTCACAGTCTCCCTCAAGGATATTTCTCTCAAGGTCCCTCATGGATATGTCTCTCACCCACAGCTCTCGACACATGAACAAAACATAAAACATTGCACTACAAGATTGATGACAAAGTCTAAAAACACACTCGCAATAGGTCACTGAAAAGACTATCAAACCACTACCAAACTACTACCAAAGTACTACGCACGAGGGTCGTACTTTGATACGGTACTCTGGAAAACAGAGGTCATACTTTGGTAGAAACTACGTCGTAGTTTCTACCCCTTCCGCGGCATCGTTGACGCAAAAAATCTAACTAATATTTAATTTTCTGACTAATCGTTAAAAAATCGAAGTTGCAAATCTATAGATTTCACGTGTGTAAAAAATAGAGAGATAGGCAAAAATAAACGAATAATAGTTAAAACACAACGAGTATATTTCGTCAACTTTGCTGAAACCGTTTTTCGAAAATCTATTGACTTAAAAATATCTAACTAATAATAGTCAGAAAACAATCTAACTCAATCTATTGGGGATGGTGATCAAGAGGAGGAACATCACGACGATGATGAACGCATTGAAGAAGAAGATGATGATATCGCACGCTAAATCAAGGCCACCAACGCATTGTCAAACAGGTTCAGCGCACTGCGTATGAACCTCTGTTGAACAAGATCAGCGGATGACGCATGACTCTTGAGCAGTCGTATACATCTGCAAGTGAATTTTCTACAGTTGAAAAGCTGCAAGGCTCGGTCTATTTCAGGACGAAGATCTACTGAGTGGACTCTGAGCGAGACATCTTTAACTGCCAGTTTTCACAATTAACTTGTATAGCCAGTAGGTTGGAATGCACGCTTTATATGTAAAAGCCCGCTTAGTTTTAACAGTGTAGTGTAGTTAGAGTCCATTTTGATGGGTCTCGCGGCAAATCATAACGCGCCACTGTATAGTCCACTACCCTTGAATTTCAAGAGGTGTGACCATTGCTGAAAGCGTCGGTCACATGGGGGGTGTCAACAGCAGTGGGACGACGGCATACCATATGCATGTACAGTACAATGTAGCGTGTCACGCCTATATTTGGCTCAAGACTCCCGTAGATCCAGCAGAAAACAAGTGCGCACCATCGCTTTCTACGAGGGAGAGGATAGTCTACCTACACTTCACGTTGGGCAGACTAATATCCACACGCGCATCCCCATCCCAAACTACATATTTAATAGTTTAGTAGACAGTGTTAATAATACATCTGAGTAGGGATCAACAAAAGGCAAAATTACTTTACTTCGAGTGATCCACACCATGACATTTCAATGATTCGTTTTCACGCCAAGGTGACTGAGGAGCATGTTGCCATGGACCGCAAACACGCAGCATGGCCCGGGCTTGCGCTTGCCAAGCATTATGAACACACAACGGCAGCCAACCATCTCCATCCAACTCCAGTTCACTTGCGCCTTTTGCTGACACTGTGTGAGTTCGACGATAGCTAGGCATAGCTGTCAAAGCTTTTTTCCTTTTCCGCCTGACTAGTGTCTCTGAAGCAGCCTCTACTGCTGGCTCATGCAAATCATCAGGCGGCAGTCCTTGGGCAATTTGAATATTGGCGCTTCTGTGACAAGTCGCCTATTTGCAGCCCGGTGCCCACTGCAATCTGGCGCATGTGTTTGTGGTTGCGCTTGGGATTGTCGTTGTGTGTGTTTGTGTTGTGTTTGTGATTGTGTGTTTGTAGCTGTGTGTTTGTGATTGTGTGTTTGTGACTGTGTGTTTGTGATTGTGTGTTTGTAGTTGTGCGTTTGTGATTGTGTGTTTGTAGCTGTGTGTTTGTGACTGTGTCACTGTGTGTCGTGGTTGTGTTTGTGATGGTGTGGTTGTGTGTTTGTGGTTGTGTGTATGTGATTGTGTGTTTGTGGCTGTGTGTTTGTGATTGTGTGTTCGTTGTTGTGTGATTGTCAGAGTTTGCGATTGTGTTTGTGATTGTGTGTTTGTGGTTGTGTTTGTGATTGTGTGTGGTCAGTGTCTGTGCTTGTGTTTGTGATGGTGTGGGTGTGGTTGTGCATGTGCTTGTGCTTGTGGCGGCGTGTTTGTGATCATGTGTTTGCAGTTGTGTGCTTAAGGTTGCGGTTGATGTCCGGCAGCGCCCCCTGCGATCTGGCGCTTGCCGTTGAGGTCGGGTAGTGCCCACTGCGATCTGGCGCTCGCTGTTGAGGTCCGGTAGTGCCCTGCGATTTGGCGCTTCTGGCGCTTGCTGTTGAGGCGCATAACTCAAAATGCGCTACTGTCATCGAAAAAAACGAAGGTTGAGGTTGCCAGTCGACATGGTAATTTGGTAGTGCAAATAGTGCGGGAAGAAGTTTCTGGGAGCTGTGGCATGAGAACTGGCCACCTTACGTCTGTGGTGTCGCTGCGCCATGTGGTTTTTTGCGCGTCCTCCTGGTGTAAATTCGGCATGTCGCTGGGGAGGGGGATGATTGGCGGTGTCCAGTCTGTGGCACACCGTGTGGCCAAATTGCGTTCCTGATGTCGCTGTGCCATGCGGGTTGTGCGTCGCAAGTGGAAAGTGCGTTTGCGCGAGTACGGGGAAGGAAAGCACGCTGGTGTAAATTTAGCGTGTCGGTGGTGCGCGGAAATGATTCTCGGTGTTCACGGGTCTTGGTATACTAGCACCGTTGTGATCCTCATCGCTTTTTTCACCACCGCTATCATCATCATCATCATCATCATCATCATCATCAAATCTTCAATCCTCACCCTCATCGTTGCCTTCTGTCATCTCCTGCTGTGCTTTCGGGCCACCGTGTCGTCTAGTTTGTGTCTCTTTGGTTTTTTGGATCCATCATCCATATTAAGTAGTTTTTGATCGCCCACCCGTGCTTTGCCCCACACAACCTCGTCACACATGTTTTGCTCAGTGTTCAGGAGCTGCGGTCGTCCCCCGCGATCAGCGTTACGCGTCTCCAGACGCCGAGCGCGGCCACAGCTGGGGCGGCGCTTGGCGCGTGAAGGCGGAGCGCCTAAAATTTATGTTTTGGAGCATTTGCTTGTGAGGACTGCTATGTGCTGCATGCTTCGGTCAAGTCTCGCCTCTCGCGTGCTTTTTTGAAGCTGCGCGAAAGTTCGAGTCCAGTCGCAAAATGGATGTTTGAAGGCCGTTCCAAAGCTTCTCAGTCTTGCTTATGTGAAGCTTATATACATGATGCTTAAGCGTCGAAGGTATGCTTCGCATCCAGTTGGGGAGCATATTTTTGTAGTAGTTGTAGAAGTAGCAGTAGAAAAAGAAGTAGCAGTAGCCGTAGCCATTGCCGTAGCAGTAGCAGTAGTAGTAGTAGAAGTAGTAGTAGTAGTAGTAGTAGTGCTGGTGGTGGTGGTGGTGGTGGTCGTGCTTGTCGTTGTCGTCGTCGTCGTCGTCGTCGCAATAGCCAGTCAGTAGCCACCCTGATTGGCAGGGTGGTGGTATCATTACCGTTCGGCATTGAAAATTTAACGCTGGATTATGCTGGACATGTTGAGCTATATAAATATGTATAATATATATATATAAGGCAAGAAAAGACAGTCTTGTCAGCCTTCACCCGTGGCCCAAGGTTTTCACCTCAGTCCAAGCCCCTTAAGTGCTGATGGCTGCTTGTTTGCACTTGGACCTCTTGGGACTCAGTGCATTGAACCTGTGTTTCATTTTGGCGGGGGCCATTTGTTTGTGGAGGAATCAACACGACATTCAGTGTCATTTTTTAAACCGCGGAGCAGCATTGAAATCCGCCCGTACCGAAGGCGCCGAGGGCATTGCGGCGGCTCATGCCAATCGCAAGAAATCTGCCAGATTAAATCTTAAGCTTTAACTTGAAATGCTGTGCTTTGCAATGTTTTTGGAAGATTAGTAAAAATTGGACCCAGCGTTGAGGACGCCGGTTATGCAGGTCGGGGGAGATCGCACTATCGACGTCGCGGAGCATGTGCAACGCGGAGGACACTGCGTTATTGACATCGTGGGTGTGTTCGTCCGCGTGTCCTGCCCGACCGAGACACAGACTGACAGACCGAGATAGACGGACCGAGACAGACGCAAGAAAGACAGACCGAAACAGACAGACAGACAGACAGACCGAGACGGACAGATCGAAACAGACAGACCGAGACAGACAGGCCGAGACCGAGACAGACCGAGACCGAGACAGACCGAGACAGACCGAGACCGAGACAGACAGACCGAGACAGACCGACCGAGACAGACCGACCGAGACAGACAGATTGAGACACGCTTGAGCCCGGTTAACATTTCCTCCGGCTCCGAGAGCACAAGTTGCTAGTTCCCGGCTTCGCGAGCGCAGGTTGTGAGCTGTATGTCTGTCTGTATGCATGGGTGGATGTCTATGTTTGTATGTGTGTGTATGTTTCCCTTTACTCTGTGCGGGCCGCTTCGGCCGCGAAGCGGTGTGAATATGGGATTGAGAGCGGGAATGGAGTATCGCAAACAATTTTAGTTTGTTCTCTTGAGTTTTGGGACCTTTTGTGCATTGCTTTTTGACTCTTGATTCCTGCCACACTGAAAACCACTTGAATGTGTTTCTTGTTCAGTTCAGGTTTCTTCATCAATGTTCAGGAAACTCTCTCCTGCCAGGTTGGGGGCCCTTGCAGAATTGAGTGTTTGAGACAGCTCAAAACGGTTTCATGTAAGATCCCCTTCCAAGTGTGGATTTTTTTGAAACTACAGTGAGCATCAGTGAGCAGGAAACACTACATGCCATGCCAGGCTCCGCTGCTGGGCCACAGCTTGATGCATCATAGTGGCGAAGTGTATGGCGAATCTGTTGCATTTGGAATCGTTGGAGCCATCTGCTGCACTGACATACACAACACGGTCAAACAAGAAGAGTTGCCGCAGTTACATGGCAGTGTCAACGTGACCAAGGCCAAGAGGCTACAAGTACTTTACCCATTGAGAGCCTACGAGCGGTGGCGGAACAAACCTTTGGTGACCAGCCACTATGCGTGCTAGACCTTTGTGCTGCACCTGGCAGCAAGGCAAGGCTGAACTAAATCAAGCAAACAAAAGCGTTAGTAAACAGTCATCGGTTTCTTCATTAAATGAACTATATTCAGTTCTCAGAAAGCAGGCTTCGCAGGTGGCTTCTCAGCTACACATTGATCTCCTTGTCGTTTGGCGCCTACGAAGACAATAGTTGTTTGCTGCTCACGAAGGATGCCACATTCATCCAAAATTTGGTTGCCAGCTTTAGCTGAAGTCTTCAGAATGCTTTGAATTGGTTCTTGCAGATTCCGCAAGTGTATGTCACAACAGCTCAGCTGGATTGCGACGCCAAGGCGAATGAGCCGCAAAAGACGCGGGTAGCGTGCCCACGGAATTACTTTTAAGATTTGTTTAGCCTTTTTGTCAACGATGTGAGTTTCTTTGCTCAGCATTTGGACCTGCGACACTCATTGAATCTCCAATGTCATGGTGGGAAGAGCAAACCCTGGAACGCTCCAAGATTGCTCAAATGATCTGCCGAGGCAGCTTTGCTTCAAGCAAACTTGCTTCGGGCAGGTGTTTCAGAAGCGCTTATACTGCTCCTTGTCACAGAGCGAAAAAAAGATTGTAACTAAATGTAGATCTGTTGATTCCAGTTGACTGCCTCGCTGCAGGTCTATGGATGGCACTCGCATCGGAGCAATCATGCCCAATGCCTTCGATGTGGTGCTCGTAGATGCGCGTGGACCTGAGGGCCCAGTTCAGCATGACTTGGAGCGCAGCTTCGTTGTAATTCAGTGCCTACAAGATGCACAAAGATTTAAGAGACTGGAAACTACCAGAGAATCCATTATGAGGGCCCGGCTGTTTTTTCATTTGTTTAGGCCATGCTCCGGTGAGGGTAACATTCGGAAGGCGAAGCAACGACAACAGACAGACCGACAGACTTCGTAGCCTGCCTTTGGCGTGTGTATCCTTTTGCTTTTGTCCGTAACTTGTTCTTTGATCCTGCAAAGCATTGATACTAGTGAATGACAGTGTTCTAACGAGAAGGTTAGACATGTGCAATCATTCTTTTGGCAATCTAGAGCATACCGTACAACCCCGGCACTGACATTTCATTCGGTTTACGTTCCTTAGATTGAGCCATATGCAATGTGAAGAAGTACATACAAACGAATAATAAATATATATATATACGCTACAGATACTGTTGGGACCCAACCTTACTTGTATGATAACTTGTGTTTATAGTCACTGTTTTGTGATACACATTCATACTTCCAACATGTTCCAACACATGTTAACTAGACATGGTTTTAGGACCATGCTTCGCGATGAGGCCGCAAAAGTTTTGTTTTGTGTGAAGCATGGCCATTCCATAATGAAAGAATATTCAGGAACCACCACACACACATATATCATATATAATATATGGTAGTCGCTCGAAAGGTCGACATAAGGCCTATGCCACTGAGAGCCTCTTCAAGTTGTCCGCGAAAGTTTTTTCTCGAGCTCGCGAAAGTTAATTTGTTTTTCTGGGGAAAGATTTGCGAAAGAGTCTATTATTTATACTATATATTGTATACCACTACTACTACTACTACTGCTACTACTACTTCTACTACTACTACTTCTACTACTACTACTACTACTACTACTACCACCTACTACTTACTACCTACTACTTACTACTTACTACTTACTACTTACTACCTACTAACTACTAACTACTAACTACTCCTCCTCCTCCTGCTGCTGCTGCTGCCACTACCACTGCCTACTACTCCTCCTCGTGCTGCTGCCACTGGTTGTTACGCTGTGCGCCTAGAAACCCACCAATGACGCGACAATTTTTGGCGAAAGATTCGCGAAAGTTCCGCGAAAGCGTAGGCGAATGTGAAGGTTTGTTTTGTGGACCCCTGCCCAAGCCAAGCAGCGACATACCTAGCAAGACATGAGCGCAACAACCGTTGATAGCTCTTCCAGCTCATCCTCCACCAGTTCTGCTGATTCATCCAATGGTGGTGATTGAGAGTTCTCGCCAATCTGCCTTGTAACACCTCAACCTCGTCTGCAGTTCCAATCTGGTGCTTGACGGAAGTGCTTAGGCTGCTATGTAGAACCAGTCACTAAACCAAGACGATTTCCAGAGGATATACCCCCCGCGAAAGTTAAACATGGAGTTTGCGAAAGATTCGCGAATGTTAATTTTTTTCGCGAAGAATGGCCTTCCAGCAAGAAGGAATTTTGATCAACCACCATATCACGAAAGGTAGCGGTTACGCTACCTGAGTTTTCCTTTTGCTTTAGCAAAAATGAATTATAACCAGAGTGGACACCCATCTCACTGAGAAATCGCCTCCGACATTTACTTTCAAGGGCCGAGGCGGGGGGGGGCCCCCTTCAACTCCACCCTGGCGCGGGTCTTTGTCAACAGCTACAAAACACTGTAAATACCAGTGTTTTCAGCTCCTCCAGTCTGCAAGAGTGGCCTCAAACCACGCAATTTACAGGGTTTTCTGTGGCTGTCCGGCCAAAAACATCGTAAAAACCGATGGTATTTTTGAAGTGTCTAGGCTTCATTGCCAAAAACCTGGAAAGATGTTGTCGGAAAGGGTTTTTTCGGCATTTGGAGGCTTCTAAATGGCACAAAACGATGGTATTTACACGTGTTTGTGCGCCTTCCCGGCACAAAACCCTGTAAATTGCGATGGTTTTGGGCTGCGTACGCTTCAAAGTGGCCACACCGTAAATGCCAGTGTTTTCATGTTTTCAGCTCCTCCTATCTTCAAGAGTGGCCTCAAGCCACGCTATTTGCAGGTTTTTTTTGTGGCGGAAAGGGCTTTTGTGGCTTCAAAGTGGCACAAAGCGACGGTACTTTACACGGGCTTCTGCACCTTCCTGCCACAAAACCCTGTATATTGGGATGGTTTCAAGCTATGTACGCTTCAAAGTGGCCACAAAACACCGTAAATACCATTAATACCAGTGTTTCCAGGGTTACGCCTGATTCCCTGCTACCTTTCGTTCACCCCCTCCTCTCTCAAGTATATATATATATTATACATATACACTAGATTGGCATTGACATTGATGGCAAAGCTATGTCGATGGCCAGGATCCTTCTGCTTGGGATCGGTGGGCAGCAACCTCAGGGCTCATAATCAAAGCTGTTGCGCGTCACGTCAGTCTTCAAACTGTCTTGCACCACGTGCTGCATGTCCTGTGTTTCATCTCAAGCTGCTGAGCCATTCACGCATCTGAGAAAGCAGATTGAAATCACTCCATAGTTTAAGCCTCCTTGAGCTACATGTTTGTCGCTTGCAGCACTTCTTTTAAACACCTGTTCAACCAACGTGCCTCGTATTTGTTCGGACAATGGCCAACCCGCAGCTGCCTTTGTGATCTTTTTGTGCGGCTGGCTGTTCAGCTTCCGGGCAAAGAATTGTTCATGATGTTCATAGCGTTATAGACGTGAACTTACCTTAACATGGCCCTGGCTCAACAAGCACGTAGGTGCAGAAGAAACGGTTGTGGGCAAGCTTGGAGGGTTTTTCAAACAAGTACAACTCTAAGCACAACTATGAGTGACGAGAGTTATCGCTTTGAAATGTGTCCAAATTTCATTGAACAAGTGCTTGCGTAGGGCATAGGTTCTGGATACCAGCATGCAGCATGCTCGTGTTTGATCAAAGGATGTTTCAAAGAGAAAGCTGAAATACAAGTTGCAGTCGGCATTTTCATGAACGGGCTATGGATGTCGGACGGGGGCGCTAGTTCGCTTCATTTTCAGGGCTGCGTAAGGTGTTCGGGAGGTGGTTTGCGTGAGTTTGAGAAGGAAATGTAGGCTAGGTGCAGAATTCAGAACGAATCATAGCACATGGTCAGTGCTGCAGAAGGGTGGTGGGGTACTGTACTGTGTCGGGTTATGGACATGAAAACAAGGTATACCCCCTCGCGCCCCCCCACAAGAGAAAACGGTGAACATAGATAGTAATAAAATGTCATAAACAAACATGTTTGATCTTTCCTGCTTTTCCTGCGGGACCTGGGCAGCACAGGAATACTGTAAACACATTTTTAGCACTTCCCTGCGGAGATTGGTAAACAGAAAAACAGTATTTTTCTTGACTTGTACAGTCAGTCCTCAGATTATATAGTAACATTTGACAACACGTTTGATTTTCACAGTTTTTCTGGTAAAATTCTGATCGAGAACACAGTTTAAGAAAACAAAACTGTCATCGTTGTTTCCTCGGAGATTGGTAAGGTTTGGTCGAGAAAACAGTATAAGAACATAATATGTTTTCACGTTGACCGTGTTTATATATGTTTTTGGCTAGGAGTTTGGCTTGGCTTCATAGCCTAGCCATGATCGGCGTTCTCTTTTCGAAGTTAACGATTCGGTGCGATAAGAAAACACGCTTGATCTTGATCGTTTTAAACTCCGCCTTTGGTCAAGCAAAATCCCTTATCAACCTGGGGAATGTGGTACAAAACATGTAAGAACAAATTGAGCGTTTGGTCTTTAATTAAAAAACACCACAGGGGCATGAAAACCGCTTTAGAAACCATTGCCGTGTCTACCGCGCTTTGGAACAAAATCAATGTTCAATGTTTATTGTTTTTGCCGTGGACGTGTCAAGGGAAACTACCATTCATGGAAAAGTAATTACTTTACTTCGAGTGATCCCCACCATGACATTTCGATCATTTGTCTTGATGCCATAGTGAGGAGCATGTTGCCATAGTCGTCAGTATTGTAGTTCTCGATGTTGCTTGTGGGTCCTCGGGTTGTGTGCTGTGGTTGTGTGCTGTGTTGTGGTTGTGGTTGTGTTTGTGGTTGTGTGTTTGTAGTTGTGTGTTTGTGGTTGTGTTTGTGGTTGTGTGTTTGTGGTTGTGTGTTTGTGGTTGTGGTAGTGGTTGTGGTTGTGTCTTTGTGATTGTGTGTTTGTAGTTGTGTTTGCGGTTGTGTGTTTGTGGATATGTTTGTGGTTGTGTTTGTGGTAGTGGTAATGGTTGTGATTATGTGTTTGTAGAGTTGTGGTTGTGGTTGTGGTTGTGTCTTTGTGATTGTGTGTTTGTACTTGTGGTTGTGTGTTTGTGGTTGTGTTTGTGGATGTGTTTGTGGTTGTGTTTGTGGTTGTGTGTCTGTGTGTTTGTGTTTGTGTGTTTGTGTTTGTGTGTTTGTGGTTGTGTGTTGTGTCTTTGTGATTGTGTGTTTGTAGTTGTGTTTGCGGTTGTGTGTTTGTGGATGTGTTTGTGGTTGTGTTTGTGGTTGTGTTTGTGGTAGTGGTAGTGGTTGTGATTATGTGTTTGTAGAGTTGTGGTTGTGGTTGTGGTTGTGTCTTTGTGATTGTGTGTTTGTACTTGTGGTTGTGTGTTTGTGGTTGTGTTTGTGGATGTGTTTGTGGTTGTGTGTGTGGTTGTGTGTTTGTGTGTTTGTGTTTGTGTGTTTGTGTTTGTGTGCTTGTGTTTGTGTGTTTGCGGTTGTGTGTTGTGTGTATGTTTGTGGTTGTGTGTTTGTGATTGTGTTTGTAGTTGCGTGTTTGTGATTGTATTTGCGATTGTGTTTGTGATTGTGTTTGTGATTGTGTGTTTGTGGTTGTGTGGTTGTGGTTGTGTGTTTGTGGTTTTGTGTTTGTGGTTATGTGTTGCGATTGTGTCTTTGTAGTTGTGTTTGTAGTTGTGTGTTTGTGATTGTGTTTGTAGTTGCGTGTTTGTGATTGTATTTGTCATTGTGTTTGTGATTGTGTGTTTGTGGTTGTGTGGTTGTGGTTGTGTGTTTGTGGTTTTGTCTTTGTGGTTATGTGTTTGTGATTGTGTCTTTGTAGTTGTGTTTGTAGTTGTGTGTTTGTGATTGTGTTTGTGATTGTGGGTTTGTGATTGTGTTTGTGGTTGTGTGTTTGTGGTTCCGCGTTTGTGGTCGTGTGTTTGTGATTGTGCGTTTGTGGATTTTATCTGGCAAACTATCTGGTTGAGGTCCAGCGGTGCACACTGCGATCGGATCCTTGCGGTTGAG